>JAMKQA010006632.1:0-27090 GCA_024699735.1 Posidonia australis
ATTTCTCTTTCTTTATTCATTTCCACTTTTCTTTACTGTTGTTACCTTGATCAGGGGTAACCTGGCACACAAGCAGTAGGTGAGGACATCCTTCCCCTACCTTCCTGCACTGCCGCGATGAGATTTCCCGTGCGGGATGTCACCGTCCTGGTTAACCAGTCTCAATTTCATTTTCACAAGTGCACGGGGATACGTCTCTGTCTGACGCCTCAGTCGGTGACCCGAACAACTAGGTCCAATGAGCCAAGCTCAGCCTACATCGTCGGTGACCCGAACAATTAGGCTCAAAAGCCCAGGCTCAGCCTACACCGCTACGAGCTCGGTGACCCGAACAACTAGGTACAACTACTCAGGCTCAGCCTACATCGGCGGTGACCCGAAAAACTAGGCTTAAAGGCCTAGGCTCAATCTACACCGTTACGAGCTCGGTGACCCGAACAACTAGGCTCAAAGGCCCAGGCTCAGTCTACACCGGCTCAAGCTCGGAAACCACAATCTTGTTCATAACACATTATTAGTGTTCCATTTCAAAACTCTTTCCAATTTTTCAAATATCATTTTCCATTTCATTCTTTTCGTTGCAGGACTCTATTTCCATGCAATAGTTTGTCTCAATTCCATAAGAGTTATATTGTTTCTTGCTCTCAATAATTCTTGGGATTTGTGTCAGTTAGATGTAAAAAATGTTTTCTTATATAGTGATTTGACTGAGTTTGTACTTATGGAGCAACTTCCAAGTTATGTTGCTCAGGAGGAGGATAGAGTATGTAGATCAATGAAGACAATCTATACAATAAAACAAAGCCTTCGAGTGTATTTGAGAAGTTCAGTCAAATAGCTATAGCTAGTGGTTTCCTGAGATGTGTTGTTGATCACTCAGTGTTCTACAGAAAAACTACTTGTGGATGTTTTCTTCTGGCAGTATATGTGGATGATATCTTGATGACAAGTAATGATGAAAAGGGGATTGCATACATTAAAGAACATCTAAAGGTTTATTTTGTCATCAAAGATATGAGAAAGTCGTGGTACTTCCTTGGCATTGAATTTGCCTATGCAAATGGAAAGATGTCAACATCCTATAGAAGTATGTCTTAAATCTTTTACAGGAAACAGGCCTTCTAAATGCAAGTCAGAGAGTACTTCGATTGAATAGTCGGTCTTCTGGGACACTAGTTTAGATTTGTTAGAGGACGTCGGTCAGTACAGACGATTGATTGGGAAATTCGTATATTAGATAGTGATTCAATTAGATATTTCACATGCAATTAGTTTATTGAGTCAGTTTACGTATGAGCCTAGAAGAGTATATTAGACTAGAGTTTTGCGTGTTTTATCTTATGTCAAAGGTGTTCTAGGTTGAGGTTTAGTCTACAGAAGAAATGATTATGCATAGATCATGACTTACTTAGATTTAGGATATGTAGGAGATCGAGAGGATAGAAAATCAATATTTGGTTTACATACTTATGTAGGAGAGAATCTTGTCATTTGGTGCAGTAAAAAATAGAATGCTGTGTCAAGATCCAATGCTGAGACAGATTATAGATCCATGACTCAGACTGCTTATAAGATGATGTAGATTAAGTCATTCTCGGTGGAGCTTGGTTTCAGTGATGAGTGGCTCATACCGATGCATTATGATAATCAGGCGACCATTTTTATTACAAATAATTTCATCTTTCATGAGCATACAAAGTACATTAGGTCGATTGTCACTATGTGAGAGATCTAGTTATAAAAGGGATTGTGTCTACAATTTACACTCAATTATTAAAGCAACTAGCAGATATCTTCACAAAGCGATTAAGTATTGGTGTTTTCAAGTCTTTATGTAATAAATTAGACATGATTGATATGTATGCTCTAACTTGAGGAGGAGTGTTAGAGATATATATGTATGTGTGGGTTGAGTATCATTGGTAATCGGATTATTGGATATCTATTTAGGCTAGAGTATCTGATATATCTTATATATATGTACCTACACAGAAGCAATAGAATAGTTCTTCGCCTTATTATTTTCTACTTCTAACAGATGGGCCTCTCCACTTAATGACAATTGCTTTTAAGTTGGATGTCCAAATTTAAATATGGTATCAAGAGAAAGAGGCCTAAATGGGTCTAGTTTGCACACATCCACCTGAGTCCAAGAAGGGACATATATTAGGAGACAAGGGATTGTACGTGAGGGAAAATGTTGGAGTAACATATTGGATAATGTAAGGGTTCAATTTATGTCAATATTTTGATGTACAACAATCGATCACGAAAGATAAACCCCATCAATAACATAGATTTCACCTAAGGGTTTGATCAACACCTCCAATGGTGGATGACTCCTTTAATAGACCAGAAAATTGTCCCAAGATCTAGACCTCAGACGATCCACCACTTGCCCAATTGCACAATCTGTAAACTTTCACCTCTTCATCAAATTAATACATCCATATTGCTTTACCATCTGTTTGAGAACCCTCATGGTTCCGAAGGCCTATGTACTGTTGGTTCTTTTCTATCCTTTTACAGTTTGCGAGTATGGGACTAATTCATGAGTCTCGTAAAAGTTGCTTACACATGATACAAAAAAAATACCAAAGATTAAAATTCTAGTGTCCGTGAAAAATAAAATTCAGACCAAAGACCCAATTAGAGTTGATGCACAAATTTATATTGAGCTTACATTGGATGCACAAATCTATATCGAGCTTACGTTGGGAACTGGGCAAACATGGGCTTACTCTATGTGAGATTCAACATTATTATTGGTCCTGACTATTTTTTTCATGTTTTTTAATCCTGCAAGCTCAACATAATACAGCCCAATCCTGCTTTGTGGTATTGGTAATGTCAACCTTCTTCCCTGACAGCTTTGTTAATTTTGATCCACATATTTATTCATTTTAAAATATTTTTGTTGTTTTAACCAGAAGTTTTGAGCATGTCCTTTTCCTATTCTCATCCAAATCAGAATGGTTGTTGGTTCTTTTTCTGTGATAATGTTATGAAGTTCCATGTTTCTTAACAGGCTCAGAATGTGATTGCAGTTTGAGTTGGCTAAAGATTATCTCCAGCCCAGTTTTGGAGGTACCATTATAGATGCAAGCTGTGGCAGTGGCTTATTTTCAAGGATGTTTTCTAGGAGTGGACTATATAAACTTGTGATTGCCTTAGATTTCTCAGAAAATATGCTGCGCCAGTGTGATGATTATATCAAGGAGGAAGGCATCTCAAACGAGTACTTTTCTCATGTCCATGTCATGCCTATTATCTTAACTCTTCTCGAATATGCTGTCCTTACTCTTTAGTTGCAGAATTTATGACATACAGTCTTCCATAATTGCAATTGCTTATCTTTTCAATGATTTTGTAAGTAACGTGAGTTGCTGTTTCTCTTTCTTCCAGGAACTTAGTTCTAGTCCGGGCTGACATCTCTAGACTTCCTTTTGTATCAAGTTCTGTTGATGCTGTGCATGCTGGTGCTGCACTGCATTGCTGGCCATCTCCCTCTGCTGCTGTAAGTACCACTACATGAAAAGTGGGTAACGAGACATTTGTTATTCCTTTTGTATTCCTTACAGTTCATGGATATTCCAATACATTGTATCAACAATGAAACATGTTGAATATAACCAATTTCATCAACAATACTTCAACTTCTTCAAAGAGAAAAACAACAACAGCAATTATCCCGAAAGTATCTTCTTTTACATTTTAATAACGTTTTGTGTTTTTCAAAGCTTTTGTGTTTTACAAGTCTCTTTCCTTTCCTTTTTCCTAATTTTTATTGAGTAGAAAACACAGAGACTAGAAAAATGAGATAAAAAAGTTAAAAGAACATGGTGAGCAAATAATGAATTCACTAAATGAATAGACGTACTCAAAAAATGCGTGACTGTCTTCCAGGCAGACATGCTGACCCAACTTTATTCATGCCATGCTCGAACAGTTTCTTCAGATTTTTGATAAAATGCAGAATATAACAAATTGACGATGGTATTTTTTATTCTTTTCCAATTAATAACATCAACCCTTCAAATATTTTTCGGTTTTCTTTTGCATACGATCATTATAACTTGTATGGTTGCGGCACATGAACTTAATACATGATAATGTAGTACAACTCTTAACCAACAACAATCTGCTATATTCCTCGTAGTTCTGACATATTAGATTAGGACGGCAAACTGGAGAGATTATGTAGCCTTTGTGTTTGGATGACATCATTTGCAATTTCAAAATTTTTTGTTATTTTTAATCTTGCAGGTAGCTGAAATAAGCCGTGTTCTTCGTCCGGGAGGTGCTTTTGTGGCCACAACATTTATTGCAGATGGCATTTATGCTAGCCTTCCTTTTTTTAGTTTGGCACGCCAGGTATGTAGTTTTATGTAATCTTAGTACTAGCTTCATTTCTCTGCATTGGACTCTACATTCCTGTTTATTGGACTGTTGTTGCATATCTTTTTTTTTTGAACCATTTGTTGTCTGTCTCAATTGCATGATTTTTATATTATAAAAAATTCAAAAGCTAGCATATCTCTTGCTGTTATTCGTGTTGGGTGGTTCATGTCTTCTTTCATTTTTTTATTTTGAGAGGTCAGAAAAGAATCTTATAAAAGCTTGGAGGACAAAATACAACATAAGAACTCAAAATGGATAAGAGAGAAACAGCAAAACACAAGATCAGAGTATTGATTACAAGGAAATGGGAAACAAATGACAATGAAACAAAATCGTCAATAACATTGGCAGCAAGGGTTCAAGCCAAGACAGAATGGAACCGGAAGAACCTTCAACATCTGGAAAACAGCAGCAGATCATTCAATCACACTTGGTAAGACTTTGCGATGCTTAACAGAATCTGTCTCAGGCACTTCTAAAGATACGATTATTTTCTAACCACCATGATCATCGTATAACATGAGGAAAGCTCATCCCAATTCTTTTCGTAGGCAATCCACCACACAGACTTTGTTCCAACATTTAGTCAGGTTTGTGATGACTCCCACAAGTTGCCACTAATCTTATCCATTAGAACGACAAAAAGATCAGCTTGCTATGTGAAAGCCTCTTCTATTCAATGCAATCTCTGCGATAAACCATTGCTCAAAACCTGTGATGCAAAAAACTGGATCTTGGAGGGGATATGCCTTTTTCTAAACATGGTTCCAAAAATCGACACGTGTCGGTGAAATTTCGTCAACATTTGTCGATATTACAAACTAGGTCAACGACATATATAGGTAAATCGAGAATTACTGGGTTTCGGTGGAAATATTGGAGGCATGTTGATGGAAACGTAATATTTTCAAAACTTTGAAAATGTTTCATCTGACACGTCTATTTTTATATGCCAACACGAGTGTCACGGGTTGCTTCTTCTTAGTGTTGTCTCCTTCTCAGTCTTATACTCTTCTTCTCTACTGTTTGCTACTGCAGTAATAATCTTCAAGATATAGGTTCTTTAATCTCTACACAGGTGAATATTTTTCTCCATTGTTGAAGGCTTGAAGCTCTCTCCATTGTTGAAGATTTTTCATTAAGTGCATGGGTTCTCTACATTGGTGAAGATCTTTCTCCATTGTTCAAGGCTTGAAGCTCTCTCCTCCCTCTTCTTTTGTAGCAAAGTCTATGCTTTATTTTTTGGGTTTTGTTTTTATTTTCATGTAGATTTACATATTACATTTAGATCTTGGATATTAACACTTACATCTTTTGTTTTGATGTAGATCTTAGGTATATTACATAGATCTATCATAAAATACATAGATCTTAAGTTTTTGTATATATTATTTTTATTTTTTCATTTTTTTTTTGTATTTTAATGTTAATAATTTGATATTACATAGATCTAGCCTAATAAAGGTAAAATCCAACATAAAATTTTTATAAAATCATTAAAAATCAGTAAAATATAAATGTAGATTATTACTTACTTTAGCTTATCTTAGAGTTTTAATGTAGATTATTGTGTATTTCAGTGTGATATATGTTTAGAAAGTTAATCTAAGTAGTCTTAAATGTAGATTATTTCTTATTTTAGTTTATCATAGAGTTTCAAATCAAAATTCAACGTTTTTTTATTATTTCAATGGGCTTCTACAAATTTACTGTGTTTTCATCGACATTTTCATCAATGTTCGACACATTTTCTATTTTTACCAAACTGAAGTCCCGACATAAAACTGACGTTTAGAATCTTATTGCCAAATCTACTAGGAACACTCAACCATTGCCACTCTACCTGTGATAAGTTAGTTCTTAGATGTACCAAGTGACCATGAAGGGAGAACCTTCGACTGTACTTTTCATGAGAAATCATGCTATTTATGTATGTTATATATGCTTAAGGACTGAGATCGTAAAGGAACAGGACAAGTTCTATTTTGAGTTTCTTTGGAAGTTATATATATTGTATCTCCAAAGCCATTAATACATTCATGTTGGATTATTGAACATGGAGTTAATTGTTCTACTTGAAGACATTATACTAAAGACAACCACTTGAAGATCAAAAGATGTAGGGGAACTTAATCATGCATAAAAGATGATCCTAGTAAAAGAAACATCAGCATAGGTACACTTGCTAACCTCATCGATCAAACTCCAGTCGATCTGCATAGTTTTGTTGCTTTTCTGAATGGTGAAAAAAAAAAATCTTTGTTACATTGTTGGAAACAGGATCTTATCAAGGAGATAAGGTCAGCAAGAAAAGCAAACTGGATGCAATGATCCATGATCAATCAGAAGGAAAAAATAGTACACTGAGACCAAGGGCGGTATTGTTATTAAAGTGCAACTGAGTGGCATGAAAGAGTTATCCTTGTCATCAGCAACTAATAAACAATAAAGCCTGGCTATCTTTTTAGTGTTAGTGATGTACAACAACAGCATTGGAATGAAGATTACAATACTTTCAAGAGCTAAGAGAAGCATTAGAAACATTTAAGCTAGTGTGAGCTGTGAATCTGTGATGCCCAGACATGGATACTAGTCCAAGTATCTATACGTGTATAACAACAATAACTGCTGTGCTGTATTCCCACTATGAGTACCAATATGGGTATGTATACATCTATTTCCTAATTCCATGGCATGTTAATGAGTCAATACATAAATTCACACATATTCTATGTAGGATACTTGTACCAGTATCCATGTAATATACTCAGAAAATGGAAGCATTCATGCATGTACTCATTCCTATATATACACTCTTCCCATGTTTGGGCATCATAACATAATTAAGTGTCTCCATAATCCGGAACAAAAGCATAGGTCCCAATCATGTGGGCTTGTTAAACCAAACGATGCATGAGAGAATTACCGAAAGAATATGGAACATTTTTATTTTCCTAGGTAGCATCCAACTTAATGGTACTTTCTTGAGTTATATCTACTATACGAAGTATTTTTCTACTCCTGTACCCTCACAACCCTCTCTTGTCACTGGTCTCCCGATCTCATTCAATCATACTTAAATTTTGTCTATAGGTAAGAGTGAAGAGTGACTTCTATGAATGGTTCTGCCAAGGGATACAGATATGCGACTTCCATAGACAATTTTGAAGCGCACTCTACAAGCTATCTTTTGTTGATCCTAGGTTTTGGTTAACCTTGGCAAGAGATTTTATGATCCTGTGCATACTTAGAGTTGTTTGTGTAGTGCAGTTACTAATTAATTATGGTTGCACGTGCTTTGATGGTAGGCTTGGAATTATATATGGCTGCAGATGGTGTTGGCCCTTTTGCAACCTTGGGGTAATGGATGCAGTATGTTGAGCCAATGGTTCCTCATGTCAAATTGTTGGGCTTGTGCAACTCCATGGCAGGGCATGATAGGAATTTGGAAACAGGTAAAGAGCAGTTGATATGGTCCCGGCTTGTGGTATGTGCAAGTGCTCTTTTCCCTTGAGGATATTTGCCTTGATGCACTTCTGATGGAGATGGAAGATTGTTGAGACAAATAAATATAGATGGAGTTCAATGTCACTAGATACAAGACAAATTTGAGATTGTTGGGATTTTATCTTGAAGTTGTTGGTATCGGTAATGGGTCTGTTTGGACGTTTATTGGTAGGCAAGCAATTGATAGAACAATCAACAGTGTTACTAAAGTTTCATATTATTTTACTATAATAATCTTGCAATGTTTGATCTCGTTTGGGGCATAGGCTTAGTTGAAAAAGCAGAAAGGAGAAATCGTGAGAAAGGAGACTGAAGGATGCCTTGCATTACTGTTGGTTTAACTCATAGTGATTTTTTCTACTATGATAAATCACCATGTGGTTGATTTGAATTTTTATTAACCATGGCAAGTCTCTTCGTCTTATGCTTGTTTAGTATGAGGATGGTCTTTTCCAGCATAGAATAGTACCTAGTATTTTTTTTGATTCGTTGAGTTCCTGATATTGCTCTTCTGAAATTTGAATGTCGAAGTTCATTATCATATTAAACATAAACATCGAAAAATCTTCATTTTCACTTGTTATTTATATTTTTCTTCTATTTTACTTTGTAGGTTTTCAATAGTGTTACGGGCCAACGTCTATACCTTTCTCAAGGTGAGCTTGAAGATCTCTGCACAGCCTGTGGACTTGCGAACGTCACGTGTGTAAGAAATGGGGCCTTTGTCATGATTTCTGCCACTAAACCTAGCTAATCACTTGGTTGCTCCAATTTGTTAAAACAACTTGTACCAAAATCACTTGTACGGGTCCTCTTTTACTACTATACGAGGGACTCAAGTAGCGGATAAGATGTGATAGTATTTTGTGAAGAATAAAAGACAACGTATTACATTCCAATATCCCATTTTACCTATTTCTTTTACCAAGGAGTAACGTTTGGTGTATTGCTTACATACTAATCTCCTGAGATGATTCCTGTTTTGTAAAATTCCTAGGACTCAATTGCAATTTCCTGTAAAAAAGACAAATAGGGCATTGTACGCAGCCACGAGTGACGAGTCCAGTGCCCATGACTTTGCTCCGCAGTCCGCTTGCCACTAGCTCATCTCGACCTCTTTGGGCTCTCTTCTGTTTTTTCTCCACTATGTGCAGGTGTGCTTAAACATGTAAATCGGGTTGGGTTGGGTCTGCTTGGTCCAAAAAATACTAAGTCTGGACGGACTTTGACAAAGTCGACGTGGTCCGTCCAAAGAATCGAGTCGGGTTTGGTTGGATTTTACAATAGCTCGACTTGACACGGTCTCTAGTCCATCATTTGATACGGTTGTGGGTCTATTCATTGGATCAATTTTTTTTATTAATAAAAATATTTATTATTAAATAATTAATATATATATTAAAAAAAATTAAAAAATATGTAAGATATTTAATATTTTACATTAATAATTATTACATTAATATAAATTTAAAAAATATTTATTATTAAATAATTGATGTACATCAAAATACTTCAATAATATAGAAGATATTCTACAATTTACATTTTTATATTTACAATTATTAAATTAATATATATTAAGAATTTTATAAAAGAAATCTTTTCATATTCTTTAATCATTAGTAGAAGTTCTTGTCTTTGTTGAAGTTGATATCTTATCATGTTTTGATTTGTTGTTTAAATTTAAGTTTCGTAGACGATCAGATGCATCGTACCAATTTTTCAAGCAGACAAAGGCATCTACAAGTTTTTCGGATAAGTTATACCTTCTATCACTTAAAACTCTTTTACTTGTAGAAAATGCAGATTCTGACGTCATAGTAGACGTCAGAGTCGCTAATAAATCTTTAATTATTCTAGAAACTATAGGAAACTTAACTGTAATACTAGATTACCATTTTAATACATCTAAGTTATCCATTTCAATATCACTAAATGCAAACTTACATTCTAAATAATTTTTTATTTCATTATTATTGTTGATTTTACATATTTTCTTTTTTTTATTTAATCTACTCCAAAATGAACTATTACTATGTATTCCTATAAAACTAGATGTATGTGCACGAGAATTATTTTCACCATAATTTGTAACATATTCTTCAAATAATGAATATAAAATTTCCTTAATTCTATTATTATATTCATCTATTTTTTCATTTTTATTCATATTACTTAAAATATCATTTATAAGTATCATATAATTAACTAATCTATGCCTAGAATCTATGATTAATGCTAAGTTTACCCACATTGGAGGCTCATCCCAATAAGTATTATATTTTCCTTCCATCACTTCAATAATATTTTCAAATTTTGTGAATTCTCTATATTGTTGAAAAGTGTTTGTAATATTAAATAAATTAACTAAAATTAGAGAACTAGTAGGATAATATTGACCAAATAATTGATTAGTTGTAGTATAAAATGGTTCTAAAAATATATGAATTAAGCTAACATTATGTCAATATTCATCATTTAATGAATAATTAGATTTTGAATTATAATATATTGTAATTATGTTACTATAAGATAAACATGAAGTTAACATATCATATGTTGAATTCTATCTATGTTGAACATCTAATTTAAATTTTTTAGGTTTTAAACCTTATTTTGTACATAAACATCTAAATTCTTGAAATTTTTTAGGTGATGTTTGAATAAATAAAATAGTTCATCTTATATTTTTTATTTAAGATCTAATGTAATTTATACATTCTTGTACAATTAAATTTAAAATGTGACAACAACACTTACATTGAAATAAATCACCATTTAATAGTTGTTTTAAGTTTCTTTTTAGTATTCCTATTACAACATTATTATTAGAAGCATTATCAAAACATATAATATTAATTTTATTATATATTTTAAATTCTTTACTTATATCTTCTATAATATTTGCTATTACTTTTTCAATTTGTGGATGATCAAAAACTCTAAAAGTAATTAATCTTTGTTGTAAATTCCATTCTATATTTATCGATTATCGAATGTGTAGTTAAACATAAATAAGGAAAATTATTAGGACTTGTTCAAACATCACAAGTTAATGATATTTTACATAATAAATTATAAAATATTTCAATTAAAATTTCTTTATCTTTTTTAAATTTTTTTATAAATTATATTTTTAATAGTATTCTTAGAATGGTCTTTAAATTGTCGATTAAAATATTTTTGTACAAAACTTTTAAATCTTTTTTTTCAAAAAAATTAAATAGTTGTTCATCTTATACTATAAATTTTGTTAGACATTGTTTTGCTTTCTTTACATTATATTTTCAATTTGCTATTTCACTTGAACTTATATGCAATTTAGATTGCTTTAAATCTGTACGATCATCTTTATTATGGGCAGCTATATATTTTGTTAAATGTCTAGAAGTATAACCTACACCCCTACTCATGGGACAAGTATATCTTGAATCACAATAATTACAATAGTATTTATTTTCATTAGTGGGATTTAAGGTTATTTGTTTCCTAACCCATGAATTTTGTTTCTTGGATTTTTTGGTGCTTGTAAATTGTGTTTGTGGGGTTATGATTTGAGGTTTTTCTGATGCTTGGGTAGGGTTATAATCATAGTTTCCTACATTTTTATGATACTGATATTTCATTATAATATATAAAAAAATTATAATAAAAAGAAAATTTTTGATCCAAAAAGCCTAAAACTTAAAAATGGAAAGATTGGAAGTAAAGAAATTGGAGGGATTAGAAATAAAGAAATTTTTTTTGTTAGCAGGTTGTGGACATGGAGGTTGGAGTATTGAGAGCGTTGAAAAGTCAGAGGCTGGAATGTAAGAGTGTTGCTGGTGGAGATTGGAGTCTGAAGCTAAACTTGTACTCCACACAAGTGAGAGGAGTTGAGACGAGTTGTAGAAGAGAGATTGAGAAAATGAGAGAGTTGTAGTAAAATGTAGAGAGATTGAGAAGTGATTTGTGTGAGAAATGAGGTTTAAGGAGGTAGTTATAGAAAGAAAATGGAGAAGAAAATAAAAAAATAATTGTGAACGTTGGCAAGCTAACGTTCAATGAAACAATGGTTTCCAATGTTTTTTTTTCTTCTGAAAATTTAGATTGGTCTGGCCCAGGTCTAGACCAATGACTAGGCCCAACTAAGTCTACTTTCGAGGGTCGGTTCGGCCTAGGCCTTAGGCCCAACACAACCAACGGTTCATCTCATGCCAAGCCGACCCAACTTGACTTTTGCTTAGGGCGAGCCATGTCGAGCCAAAACACAGACCAGGTCAAATGACCTAGGGCCGGCCCAGCCCATATTACAAGTCTAGGTGTGCTTGTGTTGTCATGTGCTGGAGGTCAGAGTGCTCATATTCGACAGTCTTTGTGTAGGTGTGTCGACGAGCCACTGTCATTGCACTACTGTGTAGTACTCACGACCGTGACTGTCCTTGATGGTCTATCATCGTTGTGTTGTTGTGTAGTACTAACGACTGTATCGTCCTCGATGACCCATTGTCACTGTCAACTGTCACCCAACCGTCGCTCTCCTCCACTATTCTCCACCATTTATTGTTAAATCCTCTATATGTATCCTCTCTCTTTTTTATAACGAGGAAACTTAAGAGACCCCACTAATTGCAAGCAGTCCCATGCCGGTTTTAGGTGCGAGGCACGACTAAATCCTCTTTTAGCACAAGGCTCAAGGAACGGCTCGCATGAGCTAGTGAAATCCACTAATAAAACCTCGGATAGACCCCCACCCCTTCAGAGAGTCAAATCGACGAAAGTCAGCACTTACGCCTAGGCGGGATAAATCCCTGCAATCCTCAGATATTGAACCCAGGACCACAAGGGATAAGAGCACCCCTAGTAACCAATAGGCTATCAGACCACCCCTCATGCGTATCCTCTTATTCTGTTGTTACTTGTGCATCCATGGTAGATCATTGCTCAACAATTTGTTTATGCATTACTTGAAAATCTTTTAGAAATTTGATCTTAATTGTATGTCAGCATGTGTGTTTATATGCTATTGAGGAATATCACTTCTCCAATCAAGCAACTACGATTTGGTATTAATTTGAAGTATAAACTACTTTCTCTTAGAACACAATATTATTCAAGGTTGTCGTCTCCGTCCTTCCGTTCATCACTTACAAGTTTGGTTTCGCACTTTGTTTCATTTTAATTATATGAATTAAACACTTTGGTAGTTATTTGATTGGTCTTTATAATTAATCTTGATTTATGATCTTTTAGTTTTTTTTTTTATGTTTATGAATTTCATGGTTAAATTCTTCTTTTTAATTCTCATTCCAAATTTTTAGAGAAACAGCTATGGAAATATTTTTGATACGAAAAACATCTTTGTGGTGAATGATATATTTTTATTATAATATTTGTTAAATTAATTGTAGAAACTTTATCTTATAGAAAATGTTTTGAATTCATGTTTTTTATACATACATCATACTTTTTTAAATTGATTATAATATAATTATACTTTATATAGTGTCTTGTGTTATGGAAAATCCTAACTCAATAACTGAAGTAGTATCATGTGAACTCTAAGAAACCATGCCCAATTTAGCTATGATATCGACTGTAGCACTGTTTGGGGACATTACCAATTATTCCAACCAAAACGAGCAGGATATGCTTTGGATGACACAATCTGTTATTCAGCAATATTATTGGGAATAACTACGACATCCTTGAATACTCAAAAGTGTCGTATCCAGAAACCAAGTTTTAGTAGACGTTGCTACCCGAAAGCTCCATGACCTATCATTTTTCATACTGCTGCTTAACATGAATGTGGTCTTAGGTGAACTTATGACTTGAGCACATATAGTAATTGATGAATATCATTGATTATTGGTAGCACTATCAATGGGTCGGGTTGAGTCATAGGCTTTATGACCCATCTTAGATTAGGTGTGGATCTATACTCTTGAGCTTTTGATCCGTTAAGACGTGATTCATATACAATTTGATTTATTTAGGACCGGATTTGGTAGAGTATTTGAGCTTTATTGGGCCCAAATGCTTACTTTTTAACAACATAAGAACTTACATTTAAATAAAAAAATAATGAAATCCTAAATCTGAGGAAATCTTAACCAAAATCTAATTATCTTACACATGATTCTCTCTGTCTGTCTCTCTCTCTCTTGCTTGACCTCACAGTCTCCCTTGGGCTCTCGCTTCCATTCTCTTTTCGTCTCTCACAGTCTTACAATCTCTCTCTTGGTCTACGAAGGTTTATTTTTTCTGTCAAACAAGAATAGGTTTGGGCCGGCCTTGGGCCTTGGCTATTCAAGACAACTGTCGTTTGTGCAAAAGTAACAAGTCAACTGCTGTTTCTTCAATAGTACATTTGTCAAGTTGGTCTACAAAATGCAGACAAAGAGAAGGAAATTGATCTTAAAATCATAAGTTTGGGTTTTTCCCCTAATACCCTTAATAAACTTGACAATACTCCTATTGCCCCTCTACTTCTAATATTTCTCTAAATATTATGCTTTAGTTCAAATTCCTTACCTATGTTCCCCTATCATAATCTTTTGTCTAGCTCTATTGAGTACCAGTAACAATACCTTAATTAAATCCAACCTCACACGAGTTAAAATTACTAAGTCACCTTTAAATGATCTTCACTCACTACCTTCTTCCAAATGTAATCTCTATTAAGGTTCTAGTATTTTGCTAAGACATTGAATTAGAATTTTGATATCTTAAGATTTATTTCTTGGTATTTAGTAGAATTTATAACTATTACTATTATCATGCAAGAGACTAGGATTTTAGGATTTTGTAAAGACACTAAATTACGATCGTGTTATTTCAAGTTTGATTTAGTGTTTTATGTAGACATTATTAGGATTATTATTGTTGTCATGCTTAATTTAAGGGTTTATGATTAATCAAGGTTTTTACTTTTATTAGTCTATTTTCTGTAGTAGATTTACTTCCTTAATTTCGTTGGCTTTAATTCATTGTTAAGTATGTTCTTTCTTTTGTTCAAATTATCTCAATTGTGGTAGATTACAGTCAATTTAGATTTCTAATGTCATATTTGAATTCAACTTTAGCTATCTATTCACTAGTTTTATCTATGTTAATGACTTAGTTTTAATATGTTAATATAAAGGATTGAAATTTTTGATATTATTATTTCAATTACAGTTTTGTAATTATAGGTCAGTAATTGTTAATAGTAATCATGTTGCTATTCTTATTAATTTAGTAATCATGTTGCTAGTTTCATATGATTTAGTATTAATTTGGTATTATTTAGGGTTTAATTGATATATTATGCAATTTTAGAAGAATAAAGAAAGGTAATGCTTATTAAGGATATTGAAGTAACATGAGAATGAACAGAGGATATGGGAAAAAAAATAAATTTGAATTCAATAAGGATATTACAAGAAATAAAAAAACTGAAGGGGTATTGAGAGTAAAAGAACGTATAAGAGTGATCCACTGTATTATTGCTTGGGCAACAGATGGAGTAGAGTGTCAAATGGATCGTATCTTGTACCTATCGTGTCGTGTATACTATATGTATACATTAAACCCAAACATGATCCATTTAATTATCGTATACCTAATACTAAACCCAAATATGAATTGTCTGTTAACGTGTATACACGACACGACTCGTTAAGTACATGTTTAAGTGAATCGTGTCGTTTGGACACGATAACGATTAACAAGAGTACACGTTTATTATACGGTTACACGTTTAACACAAGATTACATATTTAGTGTATGTTTAACATTTACACGTTTTGTACACGTAGAAAAATCAAAGACAAATCAATAAATCATGAAACCAATAATTCAACAATATTTTACAAGTTTCATTGTTCCATATGTTAATATCATAAGTCTACAACATATCATATCGCATCTATTATTCAAAATAATGAAAGTTATAATCTATGTACATGATTAGATAACGTGTACTTATCGTATATTTATCAAGTTTTTTTTATCTTAGATACGAAAACGATCCATTTAATAATCGTATCTACTAAATAGACAGATAAATACATGAAATATGATAAGAGTAAACCTAAATATGATTTTATCGTGTCGTGTTATCCTGAAATTAATAGGAGTCGAGTCCATGCAAATAGTATAGTTATTTTATAGTCTCTCTCATTCAGAAACCTGGATTTATGGGATAGTAGAGTGTTTCCGTCGTTGTCGTCGTCAATGTCGATACCCTCCAAATTTCCCTCCCCGTACTCCATTTCAGTAATGCTCCCGTCTCTATCCGACTCAAGCTGAGCAAGTTGAACCAGCGAAGTTGATGATTCACCATTTTCCAGCTCCATCCTGCTGCAGCTCTGATCGTGTCAAGAAATCCATCCTTGCCCTCTCTCTGTCCCTGGGATACGTGCAGTAAAGAAAGGAGTAGATGGAGCAACAGAGTGACATGGGGATTGCGATTGCCGTGCAACAGAGTGCCTTGGCCGGTGACGCAGCGTTCGCTCTGACCGTCTCATGTTTCCCACCAGTGTTTGGTCCCTTGGAGATTGGTTTGTATCCATAGACAAGCTCTGCTAACAGACCTACAAGAGGTGGTGCAAATGATGAAACTACAGACTCAAGAGAGCCATCCAAAGCATAGATGCTGGTTCGTGATTTCTCCGAAACTGTCTCTACAAAGGTGAGACTCTGAACGATGACAGTAATTGGTATTTCTTATTGGAATAGTCGAAAAAAATAAATTTGTAGTTATATGTAAATAAATTTTTTCACTTATAGTTAATTAATTTTAAGTTGAATGTTTATATTTTAATATTTTTCTAAGTTAAGAAGCAAGAACCAAATGAAAAGGAAAAATACGATCTAAATAACAAAATCTACTTCCAAATGGAATTTAATTCTTCAACAAATCGTCAAAAGCATGTGGTTTGGGCGCAGTTCATTATTGGCTCTCAACAAGAGGCCATATCTGGGATTCATCGTTATAATACCCAAAAGATAAACAAAATGAAAACTCGCATGTCAATACCGTTCTATACCAAATTGGCCATTTCTGCAGATGCATGTATGCCAAAAAGAGAGTCTTTCATTATTGACTCTCAACCAGAGGCCATATTTGGGATTCATCATTGTAATACCCAAAACATAAACAAAATGAAAACCGACATGTCAACAATACCTTCTATACGAAATTGACGATTTCTGCAAATGCATAGGGTGAAGAAGAAGAAGAAGAAGATAGACTGGTAATTCTAGTTTTGAACACATTTTATTTCATTAACCGCAACGCTAAAATCATCTTGTAGCTGCAAATTTCTTCATGATTAACGATCACATCCTCGAAGCACCCTGATGGCAATCCAACCATACTGGCATTGGTAGCATTGTCTATGGGTGTACATAAGATATCCACTTAGACCCGTCATTCCTCAAGCTCATTGTTGTTCCAAATCCAGTCTCGGCTTATGGGCCAAGGGCAGTTGATACAGATAAGTTCTTGGACTAATTACGTGGTTGCAAATAGGCACTGAAAATTGAACTCGGGTCATTTGACTGGAACACGACACTAGTGGCGACTCGATCTGAATGACCCCATTTTTAGCTATGTATATTTTAGATTTATGTATATTTTGAGCTGCAAGCCACGTATATTTTAGATTTATGATGCTCTTTAAGTTGGATATCCCAAGTTTATGAAGTCTTTTTCCAGCACGAACAATACCTTCAGTTTTGCACAGACATGATGTCATTTCACTTGCAAATATGCATTTTCTTCCCTTCTTCCTTATCTTACTGTCTTATAACACTGAAATGTGGACATTTTTATGTCTTGTACTGATAAGCCCGTTACAGTCCCCACAATCCAATCGGAAAAGTCTTCTTCAAGAAAGAATTACACTGAAATGCAAGTTTCAGCGGAAATTAATTGCATTTTTGTTTAATTTTTTGTAAAGAAGTGATTGTGGATTTTTTTTTTATCGTCATTCCTTTTCTTGACTTTCAACATTATTTGTGATCTCAATTACTAGTTGACATGCTATCCTCATGCTCAAGTTTTACAACACATACCCAACAATATGTAGACCATGTCATCCATCATAAATTCGATCATGTGATTGCTATTTAAGTAACACATGTTTCTTTCTAGAAATATAGTCAACATCCTCTATATTACCATGTAACATCCTGAATTTGGGTACGATGTCTAATTATAGTATCACAAGTAATTATAATGATTACAGTAAAAATAAAATAACTGTAAATACCTAAGACTTACACTTCCGAAACCATGTGCAGTTAGTGGTTCCAAACTTGGACATCGGAAGTAGACCACATCTCAGCTTGCACTTCAAAATTAAATAAAACACGCCTGAGTGACATCCAAGTCACCCAGTACGTGTCCCACACACAGAAAACCACGAGAAACCGTAAGAGAACACACAAACCTCAAATTATGCAAAAACGTGGTTTAAAATCTCATTTTTCATATTGTCATTTTTTTTCTTTGTAAATACTTGAAAATTTCTATCCAAAATCTTGCTCTTTCAAAGCCACATGCTTTCTTAATTCTTTTATGTATTTTTCAAATCTTTTACGCAACTCGAGAAATCCATATTCTCGACCAGATCTAGTCTAAAACATAAAGTCTCACAGGCTCCAAAACAAAACCACACAATGGCTACTAACTGTTTTAAAACACAATTTTCATTCATTGTTAGAATTTTAAGACAAGGCACTGGTCTAATTCTAGCTTAAACCACACATTTTATTTCCACTTTTCTTATTTGGTGTTACCTTGATCAGAGGTAACCAAACACACAAATAGTAGGTGAGGACACCATTTCCCCTACCTCTGTGCACTACCGAGGTGAAGTTTTCCATGCAGGAGGACACTACCCTGGCCAACTGGCCTCAATTTCATTTCTGTAAGCACGGGGATACGTCTTTTCTGACATCCCTTCGGTGACTCGAATACGTAGGTTCACATACCTAGGTTCAGCCTACACTATCACAAAACTCGATACTCACGGTCATATTTGACAATCAGTTTCATTCCAATTCCGACACCAACCACTGTGAATTCGTATCGGTAGCCACGGTCGTATTTGACAATTGGTTCCATTAGAGTTCCATACTCCTACTATATTGTCGACACCTAACCTTGTGATTCCACATTACTTACTCATTTTATTTTCAAAGTCCTTGGGTTTTCTTTTTCAAAATCATTACTCATTCTCTTTTCATGGTAGGAAGTCATTTCTATGCAACTCTGACCCTTCATTTGGGTCCCATGCTCAAAATCATATAAAACCATGCATTCATATTCATTATTGGATCTCATGCCCAAGAATTACATAAAACCATCGTTTATAAATCTCTTTTCCTTTTCATGGGTTTCATGTCCAAAATCACATTCAAATTCATTATTTAAATTCTATATTCCTCCATGTCATCTATATCAGAAAAACACTACTAATGCATGCCAATTAATCATATAAATCGATTCCTTTTACTTTAATTCATGCATTTAGGCATATGGGCTAGGGGTCTGGTTCAGCAGACCGAATGAGATCGACAGACCGAATCAAGCATCAAATGCCTAGAACGATCGATCGGAACTTGGGATTCGATCGTTCAAAAATCTCTGTTTTGAGTGATCGAAACATTTCGGTCGACCAAAATCCCTTGGAACAGACGATCGGATCAATTTAGTCGACCGAACTAGGGGTTCTGGTCGAATATTGACAGCAAAACAATATGCCGAACCAAAATTGGCATCCTGAAATGCTCGCTTTCAATAAACTTCTCCTGTACCCTAGCCCACCCATCGCTGAAAATGGGACCTTCGACAAACTGCTTTTCGACTAACCACAAAATACACAAAAATCACCAAATGTAGGGCTCTAAGTCCTCTACCATTTGGGACAAATATCATTCAAATCCATTTAGCATGCATTTCTAAATAAAATCTCAAAGGCATGGAGCTCATTTCACAATATTGTAGCTTACTTTCCATTTTCTACCAAAAAAAACTCACAAAATCGTACAACCTAGCATGATCTCTACACAATCATGTCATTCACATCATTTCCATCCTTCTCATTAATTTTCCATGATTTATCATGAATTTTTCACCATTTTCATGTATTAAGGCCATTAACCACCATTAATAGAACGAGAGATGGGAAGGGGTCGTGTACCTCCTCCAATGAGCTCATGCAACTTCGGTGAGATCTCCCCCTCCCCACGGAGCACCTCTGGCCCTCAACACACCCAACCATCTAGTGCATCCCTCTGGCTTCACTCCCTCTCTCTGGTTTCCCCCTCCTCACGTCGCTCCAGATGCTTGTAGCCATCCTCCTCCTTCCCACTTTATCCTTCATGCTCGCCTGCCACCCTCGAGTCCTGTCAGTGCCATGACCCTCTGCTAGAGCTGGAGTGAGGGGACGAGATGGGGCAACTACCAACGTAGAGTGCATGGGTCGCGCAGGAGGAAAGAAAAGAGTAAGAAGAGCGGATGTTGCCAAGATTCGTCCTTTTGGAGTGAATCTGAGACAATAACACCTAGACCTCGTCCGAAGTCTAGAAAAGGAGGGAAACAAGACTTGCTCGACTAGAGCAAGTCCAACAAAGTAGGTTGCATTCCGCCCTACTTGGTACAGAGGTCTATGAAGACTTCACTCGTCCAAGTCTAGGCAACAAAACGAAATTCTTGACTATTATCCAGGTGATCCCCAGTGCCAAGTTGGTAGGCAAAAGAAAGCAGCAATTTGCACCAGTTAAGCACATGTTGTCGCAATGGCGATTTCTATTCTGCATTAACCATAAGCAACCAAACAAGCTGGCCAAAAGTGTTCCGATGAAATTTATTACAGTAGTCAATGAAGTAATTACATGCATTTCAATTTGCAATGAACCAGTAGCATAACGCGAATGTCAAGAGTCTGCATCATCCCTGGATCTCTTCGAGCCTGGAGTTTTGGTAAAAAGCGTATGGCTCGGAGCAGCGCTGCAGATTGGCCAGGTTTCTTCAACTTCGACTTCATAATCTGCTGTGCAACCCTTCCCCTTTATGACTGCGAGATCTTTCGATCGTATGGAGCCACTAAGCAGGCGAGACACCTCCTTAGTCATAGCATAAGAACTCAGGGGGTACTCTTGGAACCGAGCTGGCATTAGCCCAAGAACAAAGGAATCTTGTTGATAGCCAAACTGCCACATCACACGAACTGGGTGATACTCAACTCCACCAGTCAAACCCGGTAAGAAGATAAGCTGCATATCGGCTGTATTGAAGAAAGCCTCAAAGTTATGAGTGGCCAAAGGAAGAAAGCCTCAACTTTGTCTTCTGTCAAATTCTCCAATCGCTCGTATTCCTTGCGAATCGAGGTGAGCATGCGAGCATGACCGCTTTGACAATAGGATTCAAAGGGAGAATGTTGTGGGCATATTATTTCCACCCCTAGATGAGCGGCCAACCACACTTGTACAAAAGCTCCGCAACCATAAAAGTGTCGACAGCATCGCAATGACCGGTCCAAAGCCCAGTAAGTTTCTGCCAGGATAACTAGAGCCAAGTCTATCTGACGGGTGAGAACTGCCAAAGCAATCTCAATGTTTACAACCGTCTGACCATGGCTGAAAACCAATTCTCCTAAGAAGCGGACAACAAAGCCTTTTAACCATAGCTCATTGCCCAAAGAGGTGCACATTTCAACCACCTTGTCAAAGTAAGCCAGCTAGCTGTAGCATGGGAGAATGTCTGTCTGAACAGATAAGTTGACGACCACAATTGCCGATTGACAGGCCAGTTAGTTCACTCAAGACTGAGGAATGTCCATCGTGCCGCATAAACACGGTAGGTCCCAGGAACTTCTGCAGACAGCACACTCTATGGACCTCCTCCAAGGTTGGAGTCAGTTCGACTCTCCCAAAGTGGAATACATGATGGGCTGGTTTCCAGAACCGAGCAGCTGTACACAGGAAGTATTGAGAAACCTCCTCCTTTGCGATATCCAGAAACTTTGAGGAGATACCCCAAGTCTGTAGCTTGTCGCGATCGCTTTCTGTTAGTTTCCCAATCCATGCTTGGAGAGTATCTAAGCAGCGTATGGGTATGACCATCATAAAGAAACCCACGATCAATAGAGCGTTTCAGCTTCACCTGACTCAAGCCACACCAGAAAGGGGAAACGATCTCCTGCAGAACATGCTCAAAACACTGGTTTTGAAACAAGCTTCAGCTTTGTTCCATTCAACAACATTTTATAAAGAGTGCAGCACAAGTGGTATTGAAAATCAGAAAGACTAGCCCAAAGCAGGAATGTTACACACAAGAATCGACTAAACAACGAGCTATTGAACGAACTAAATCTTGTGCATAGCCTTGGCATGAGATCTTGGTTACCAAACAGTCTGGACCAAGTGCCAAAAGAAATGAGAGACAGCCATCAAACCCTGATGATCGGGATCGTTTGATGACTGAGCCAACATAAGGCACTTAAGAAGCCAAATGAGGTAGCTAGAATGTCCCCTGGGTGGATTATGGGGATCCTCAACCTGTAAAGCAGCTGACATGCCCCTGGTTGAGTACTAACTCAGTGTGTCTAACCATAGGACAGTTGGCATGCCCCTGGTTTGACATAAATGGCCCTAACCAATAAGAGTAGCTTGCATGCCCCTAGTTGAGTACTGACTCAATGTGTCTAACCATAGGACAGCTGACATGTGCCTGGTTTGACATAAATGGCCTTAGCCAATAAGAGCAGCTTGCATGCTCCTAGTTTAGGCGATGTCCTCCTGATCCTCTTAGGCTGAAAGCTGTTATCCTGCCCTAGCTAAAAGAACCAGATTAGATTCTGTGACACTTTAAGATGATGTTTATGAGAAGAATGCATGCCTATTGAATGATTTGTGGGATCTTATTAGTGCCCTTAGCATTGGAATGCTTATTGCCATGTATACAAGGGAATAGTAGCTCCAATCCTCACGAGACTCTATCCAAGCCCCTAGTTTTTTAAGTGGCTCTCTAAAAATGCAATATTGTGTCCTGGGCTCCATTCTAAACCCCATTGGACCATACCCCTGGTTTTTATTTTATTTCCCTATTCTTTCTCCCTCATAGGCATGTGGGTTTGCCCTATCCTTCGTTTGGAGGTAATAAGTACTTTGTTTATGGTGGGGAACTGCTACTATTTAAAGGGTTGGCTAGGCCCTTTTGAAACATGCTTTCTAGGTAATCACTCCGACTCCTCTCCAAGATAAATTGTAGGGACAGCGCTACCCATCACGCCTCTCTATTTAGGGCTGACTTCTATCTGCGACTTCTTTCTTCTAATTCTTTTATGCCCTTTCACAGATAAATGTTTTTATTTTATTTTATTTCTCACACTCTCATTCTCATCCCTAACATTTTATCTCCCTCTAGGAGGTGTAGGGTCCTTGAGCGGCTTGGATACTTCACCCAATTCACGATGAAAGGTGGCTTCCTCACTCCTTAGGTTACCTGAATAGTATTCACCTTAAGGAGGTGCTACGCATTCCCAACATTGGCAAGCTTACACTGCTTATCATCACCGGGCTAAGATCCATGCATGTGATGATGATGACAAGCACCTGCCTATTGTGCCGAATGGGAGTTATCATGTGCTAAGATGCAAGGCTACATGGATGCAGAAAAACATTGATAAAAATTAATTCATGCATGCATGGAGAAAGATGACAGTGTCGTAGAGTGAGGACACATGGTTTATGATCACTGATAGTACTTCTTCAGGTAGCATGAATTAACTGGCTCTGATTGTTCAACATGGTCCATGTCCTCCAGGATTACTACTCCTCCAAAGAAAAACCTGTTTGACTACAAATGGTCCATGCCAGATGGGTCTGAATTTTCCACGAACATCAGGGAGATGTATAGCTCGCAAGACCAGGTCACCTGGCAAGAAACTTCTTGGTCGGACCTTCTTCTGATAGGCTTTGGCCACGCATTTCTGATAGCATTGCGCATGATGCATAGCTTGTAATCGATGCTCATCTATCAAGTTTAGTTGAACAAAGCGGTCCTCGACCTATTCTGCCTCTTCCAACTTTGCTTCTTTCAGGACTCTGAGCGATGGTATCTCCTCTTCTATAGGTAGGACTGCTTCCATACCATATACTAAAGAATATGGAGTTGCTCCAGTTGAAGTCCGGACTGATGTTCTGTAAGCCCACAAAGTGTATGGGAGCCTATCATGCCAGTCCTTATGTGTCTCCGCCATCTTCTTAAGAATCTTAGTTAAATCTTTATTGGCGGATTCCACAGCCCCATTCATCTGAGGACAGTACGGGGAGGACCTGTGATGCCTGAAATGGAATTCCTGCAGGAAATCCTCAGCCCTTTTGGCTGTGAAATTTGTCTCATTGTCAGATATGATTGAATGCGGGACTCCGTCCTGGGTAATGATATTATTTCTGATGAACTTTTCAGTCACAGTGGCGGTCATTGTCTTGTAAGAAGCTGTTTCCACCCATTTTATAAAGTAATCAATGGCTACTAGGATGTACTGATGTCCATTAGAAGCTGCTGGGTGGATAGCTCCGATAATGTCTATTCCCCATGTTGAGAAAGGCCAAGGTGATGACATGTTGTGGAGCTACTGCGGTGGTGCATGAATGAAGTTGCCATGAACTTAACAATTGTAAGATCTTCGCACAAACTAACAACAGTCCGTCTTCATGGTTGACCAGAGATAACCTTGTAACAATATTTTCTTGGCCAATAATACCCCATTGATGTGTGGCTCACATGTCCCAGCATGCACTTGCAACATTACTGTATCAACCTCCTTTTTATCCAGACAACGTAGAAGTATCTGATTGTAAGACCTCCTATACAAGTGACCTGCTCCAAGCACATATTTTGAAGCCAATTGGACCATAGTCTTTCTATCTGCCGCTAATGCCTCTGGATGGTGACTCCCGGTCTCCAAGTAGACTTTGATGTCATGATACTATGGGAGCTCTACTGTGGAGTCTGCTTCTTCTATGCCTATGCAGTGTGCCAGTTGGTCTGTGCAGGTCACTGACACTTTCACCGTGTCATCTTCTGGTATTGACAACCAGGATGCGAGAGTTGCTAGTGCATTTACGTAGGCATTCTTGGTCCTGTTCATAAAGGAAAAAACGTATTTCCTCGAACTTGGCCATTAGCCTTAAGAGATGGTTATGGTATGGCATCAGTTTCAGGTCCTTTGTTCTCCAATTACCATTAACCTGTGAGATGACCAACATGGCATCGCCATGCACATGTAATTTCCGTGCACCACGTTCTAATGCAGCCCACAAGCCAAGAATACATGCCTCGTACTCTACCACATTATTGGTGCATACAAAGGTTAACTTTTGAGCAAGTGGGAGCATCTGGCCCTGTGGGGTCTCTAGTACTGCACCAATGCCCATGCCTCTCCTGTTAATTGCGCCATCAAAGTACAGATGCCATTGCTCTTTGTCTTGAGGGTCTACTGACTCATCCTCTTCTATGGCGAACAATATATCGTCATCAAGGAACTGAGTCTACAGGGGTTGATACTCTGGCAAGAATAAATCTGCTAAGTGATTTGCCATGGCCTGCCCCTTCGTAGATTTCTGAGTGACAAAAGTGATATCAAACTGAGATAAAAGCACCTGCCACTTGACGCATCTACCCACCAGTGCGGGCTTCTGAAACAGGTATTTCATAGGATCATGTCAGCACAGTAATAGAATTGGGTATGTCATCATGTAATTCCTCAGGCGTTGTGTGACCCTGACGAGGGATAAGCAGACTTTTTTTATTGCGGTGTACTTAACTTCGCAATCATTGAACTTTTTACTCAAATAATAAATGACCCTCTCCTTGTAGCCTGTTTCATCATACTAATCCAAGACTGCGCCCATTGAATGTTGTGTTACTGACAAATAGAGCAACAAAAAACGCCCTGGTGTCAGAGGAACTAAGACTGGTGGCCTTACCAAGAGCTTCTTGATTTTGTCAAAAGCTTCTTGGCACTCTTCATTCCAGCGGATTTGTGTGTTCTTCCTCAAGAGCTTGAAGATCGGCACACATATTGGTGTCAATTGGGCAATATACTGGCTGATATATTGCAACCGCCCCAGCAACCCTCGGACTTCTTTTTCTATTGTAGGAGGAGGCATCTCGATGATGGCTTTAGCCTTGTTCGGATCTACCTCAATTCCTCTTTGGCTAATGATATAACCCAGTAGCTTGCCTGATGACACACCAAATACACACTAGTTGGAGTTCAACTGCAGCTTATACTTTCGCAAGCAGTTGAATAGCTTCCTTAAACAAGCAATGTATTCTTCAGGCTCCTTTGACATGGCTATCATATTATCCACATAAACCTCGATGTCCTGGTGTATGAGATCGTAGAACAATGTTGTCATTGCCCTTTGATATGTGGCCCTGGCATTCTTGAGCCCAAATGACATAACTCTGTAACAGAACACTCCCCATGGAGTGATAAAGGACGTTTTCTTCATATCCTCTTCTGTCATTCTGATTTGATTATAACCTGAGAATCCATCCATGAATGACAACATTTTGTGTTCTGCAGTATTATCCACCAACACATCAATGTGCGAGAGTGGAAAATCATCCTTTGGACTTGCTTTGTTCAGGTCCCTGTAATCAATACACATTTGAACCCGACCATCTTTCTTAGGCACCGAAACCACTTTCGCTAACCACTCGGGTAGAGGACGACCTTTAGAAAGTTAACTATGTGCTGCTTCATTATTTCCTCTTTTAATTTCAACAGCCACTGCAGTCGACATCTACACAATTTCTGTTTAACCGGCTTGACGTTAGACTTAAGTGGTAATGTGTGCACCACTACCTCAACGTTTAGCCCAACCATGTCATCGTAACTCCAGGCGAAGATATCTACATATTCTCAGAGGAGCTCAACAAGTTCTGCTTGGGCCTGTGCTGTGAGTCTGGCACTAATTCACACTTCCTTGACATCTTCAGTGGTGTCAATGTTTACAGACTCAGTTTCCTCTTTTACATGCAAGTTTGGGCCTTCTGGATCTGTAACATCAGGGCCTGATTATCCATTTTTATAATAAACCATGTATTATTTGTAATATTGTGTTTAATGGTTTATTAATGGGTAATCTGTTGTTTCTTGGTTGTGTGTGGTTGTGGGTGGTTTTCTGTGC
>JAMKQA010006633.1:0-31457 GCA_024699735.1 Posidonia australis
CGCACCAAACCAGCACACCGCTCTGTTTTCAGCATACAGCATGCTTTCTTATGATCCTTGTCATGCTTTCTCGACTTGTTTTCTTCTGCATTTTCCCTGGTTTTTTCTTCTGGATTTACTAGGAAGGCACACTTCGTTTTACTGTTTTATGCATTTGCATCTGCATATAGAGCAATGATGATAAATCACTCAGAATGATACAACTTTAATTTGATTATGCAATGTCTTTGCATTATACACTTGACCTGGGATAAAAGAGTGATATTTCTGAGCATAGGACACACCCCGCACATCATGCACCTATTAGCATAAGGCACTAAACATGGCATGGCATGTCGCCCTCGGGCGTATATAGCAAAAGGCTGAAAAGCCAACATTTCATAAGCATTGGAGAAATCATAGAAGACCGATTTTATCAGGCGTACGATGGTGCCTAACATTTTCCTCGTGCGTAACAGGGATCCTTACCCACATCTTTCTGGTTTTCACAGACCTGTCCTTATTGTTTTGCATGATTTTTCATGTTTATGGTTTTCCTCGTCTTCCATAATAGACTAGGTGGCAACTCCTGTATTTTTGCATTTTTGTTTTGTTTTTCGACGTGATTTTGCCGACCTTTCGCATTTTCATTGCGATCTCTCCGCCGGCATGGTTACACCTGCACATTTTAATTTTTCATCTTTATTGCATTGATGCATGTTTTATCACATTTAGGCATTTGAGATCATGATTTCTTTGCACTTAAGTACTGAACATTTGCATTTGGCCTTTGGAACTTTTTAAAATGAGTTTTCCCTATGAAATTTGTATTCTGAACCCTTAAGGATTTTAAAATCACACTGACTATCATTTAGATTGAATTTTTATCACATTTAAGTCTTGATCTTTTGCAATAAGCCCCTAGAGTTTTAAAAAATGAATTCTTTTTAGAAATTTTGCATATTAACCTTGAGAAATTGCATAATTGCACTGATCATTATAAAAGTCCATTTTTTATCACATTCTGGCCTAAACATTTTGCATATAAGTCCCTGAGTTCTTAATAAACAATTCCTAAGCACAGAAAATTTGCGTCTAGACCCTTAGACTAATTTTAAATCCATCATTTAGGATTTTAAATGTTTTCTTATATATTTTTGACATTTTCCACTCATTGCATTTCATATTTTTACATTTAATCATGGGTTCCATTTGAAAATCATGTTTGCATTGAAAATCAATCTTTAGTTTCATATTTTGATCGCATTTCCACTTATGTGTGAATTTTGCACATTAGACCCTGAGTTTTTAGGAAATTATCAAAGTGCAATTTTCTCACATCTTAGTGCCACACTAACATTAGATCCATCATCTGCACATTAGAATAGAAGTCACTGGATATATTTTGATCCAAATTCTCATCCTTTCGTGAATTTTGCATTTCAATCTTCGTGTTTGTCCTTTACCGCAGTTATATCATTTTATGGTTTTTAAGATCTCATCCTTTTCATATTTTCTCACAAATAACATTTTATTGACATTTAACACACATTTTAACATAACTCAGACCATGCATCATCCCTATACATGCATTTATCACATCCGGTCATTAAAATGACCAAATTGCCCCTACCATCAATTCATGCACCTGCATGTTAGTTTTTGCACTCAGTCTTGCATAATTTTTGTCTAAGTCATTCTTTAGCACCTTTTTGCACATGTAGGCACTTATTCGTACATTTTATATAGCTTCTGTAACATTTGTGTATTAGTCCATTCCTTTTTAGCGAGCCTGCATCTCATGCTTTTTTTTTGTGAATTTTTTCTTCACTTTGTTTTCGGAGTCCCTCATTCAATATTCGATTTGATTTTCTTTACGCCTACGTTTCGATTTTTTTGCTTTGATTTGGATTTTATCGCCCGAGGGCGTACACGAACTGATCTAAAGCCCCACATTGGCCCATTTACGGATTATTTATCTCTTTTGATTTTTACGAGTTTTTCCACGATTCTGAGGACCTGGGTTAACTCCACTTTCTATCTTTTTGATGTCAGTTTGGTTTTCTGAGGCGTTCCTTCCAAAAATCTCGCCATTTCATGTGGTTTTCTTTGTGGTGTCATATTTTGTGATTTCATCCTTTTATGTGGATTTCTTCGCAGTTTTTGCATATCATCTTGCACATCCATCTAGTTTTGTCTTGGCAGTCATATTAGCATGTTTAGAGCACGATCTAGGTTTAGCAAACATTCATTTAGCCTTTGGCAAGCGAATTAGACTAGAAAGACCGAGTTTCTCGGACGTACAGGAGTGCCTAACACCTTCCCCGTGCGTAATAGGAATCCTTATCCATCCTCTTGTTAGTAGACACTTGGCCTTCACATTTGCATCTCATGCATCCCATCCATTGTGGTTTTCCTCGTCTTTCCCTTAAAAGACTAGATAACGACTCCTTTTCTTTTTTTCGTCTCATTCTATCATGTGCCTTCGCCATCTTGGCATGGCTGTGATCTCCTCCCTCTGCAGCGACTCAGGGCCGGATCCCCAGGTTGGCATGGTCACATTTATTTTTGTGGGAGAGCTTTAATCTCCTCTATAACCAATGCAATAATGGCTAGGGAGATTTTAAAAGAGCCATAGAAAACAAAGTCGTCTTTATCTCTTCTTCCTTTGGAATGGCACTTATTCGTGTATTGAATGTTGGGTCAATGTGATTAATGAAAGACCACATGTGACATGTTATACCACTAGGTAGCTAGGAAGTAAAAAGTACCTTGAAATAATCCATGAAGGCTTAAGAGATTGCAACAGGCTCATTTGCGGTTTCACTAGTGGGCAATTGGACTCTAGATATCCTATTCTTTGATGCTCTATTTAAAGTACAAAGATGAAAGAAATGGGTGTTATGGTTACCTTTGATTCTCCAACAAGCACAAGAACACTACCACCAATGAGTTTCTTCAGTTTGTAGTAAAAAATTAAACTGGTCTTGTTTTAGTTTTTCCTCAACCAATGATGCTTCACTGATGGGTTGATTTTGTAAAGCATGCGTTTATTTCTTCGTGGAGAATGTGTATTTTTTTTCTTCCATCCACCAAAAGCCTTGACTCTCCACTTCCTTAAAATAGATTTGAGGGCGACACATTTATAACATTGTTTCCTTCAATTTCCTTCCACTCCATTTGAACCATCACGTCATCATTTTCTGAGTGGAGCCACATAGCCTCAAATTTAAAGGGAAATCTCTTGTGTTTCCTTTTCCTTTCAAGGGTAACTAGTAAAGGACAATGATCACTACCTATTACTAGAAGATGTAGGACTACTGTATTTGGAAATCTTAGCCTCCATTGGAAATCAACAAGACCTTTGTCATTGCACTTCCTAATCATTTAGTGGCGCTTGCCTTCTATTTGTCTATGTGAATGCGGGACCATCATATCCAATATCCATAAGACCTGATAGAGAGATGAATTCTCTTAAATCTTGTATGTTAGAGTCTTGTAATCTTTTGCGTCCTTGTTTTCTACACTACTTGCCACAACATTAAAATCCCTAATACATATCCAGGCCATTGTGATGGTACCAGTGTAGTTGAGGAGCTTTTGCCACATATTGTTTCAGTCGTTGCGTCATGGTGATCTGTAAACAACAACAAGAGCCCACGACAACCCTCCAATGATTGGTGTGATGCTTGCATGGACGAAATGTGCCTCAGAGTGAATTATCTGGACAAAATAATCATTTCTCCAAAGGAGTCATAGACCTCTTGTTAATCTACAAGCAAGAACAATGTATGAATTCGGAAGAGGGAAACAAGGTAGAATATTGGAAGAGTGATCAAACAAGGGGGTAGTCCCTTGATAGTTCAACACTCACTCCTCAATTCTTCTGAGGCAATAGTTATCAAATGAGGATGATAAACTGTAGGAGCTTCAACTCTAGGTTTTGGGCCATGGACTGGACTATCAATAGTTGTTTTATTTTGATTTTGGGAAGAGGTGCTTGATGTGTCTTTAAGTGAGGCGTGGGGAATGGAACGGGCTAATGGCTTGGATGGATGGGGTATTTGGGAGATGTCGTGAATGTGTGGTTCATGTGGGGTGAGTGGTACTAGGTTTTCCTCTTTCGAAACAGGGATGGATTGACTTACATTCTCATTGGAGTCATCTTGTGTTGCCTGTAGAAGATTCAACCAATGTGATTTGTCAGACACGATCATTGCATTATTGTCAAGAGCCCACCTTGGTTTTTGTTCTATCTTGTCATGCGTTCTTCTGTCCACCCCCTCCTTTGTTTGGCAAGGTTTCAGCAAGCCACCTCTACCAGATTCAACTGTAGAGGCTCGTATTGTTTCACCACCGACAATTTTGAGAGGTGTAGTGTTCTTGTGAGGGTTGGAGTTAGCACGCTCTATCATCTATGTGGAGCTAGGGCTAAATTTATCCTCTTGACTGATGTTCAAGTCCTCCTTAGAATCTTTGTTGCTAGACTTTTCTACCCTCAAGTTGTTCGAAATTTTTGACTTCAACAATTCCATAGCTTCATCTTGCAACAAAGTTGAGGAGAGTGAGTTAATATGCTCGTGATTTAAAGCTCTATTGCGGCAAAGCTCTATGCTATGACCAATAAGACCACAATAACAACAATATCTTGGCAATCTTTCATATTTGATCTCAATTATTATATCAATACCAACAACAGGATGTAGGGAGATTTCTTTTTTCAATGGTTTACTAATCTCTACCATTACCTACTTTCCTAAACTTGGTACCTTTCGGAGGCCCTGTCTCATGAAAGACATCTCTAACTTGACCAACAATGGCTCTAAGTTTTTTAATCATTGAAGTAGCATGGTACTCTAAAGGAAGCTTGTGAAGCTGATTCCAGATATTCACATACCTAAGAGCATATTCTTCAGGAAATGCATTCTACTTGGCCCTTTCAATAATAACGAGATCATATCCCTATACAACCATGAGCATTTCATGAGCACCTTGTCCAACCCCTCAAAGGATTCGAAGTAGGTTAGACAAGTTTTTCATCAACTTCCATGATGTGCAAACTATCTTCATTCCCCCAAGCCTTTAGAATATTTCTACGAATGCCCACTATCTTGTATGATCTATCTGTATGCATCTTGAAGAGCAAATAATTTTGCCAATCAAGACCATCAGCAAGGTCTACTTTACTGATGATGGTTCCAACATGTTCATCGTCATCTGTTGTGAGTTGTTTCTGCTTCCTCGTTATCTCTTCATCTGGCCCATGTTGGCTAGTTAAGGAGAGTGGTGAGGCAAAAAGAAGGATGAAAGTGGAAGAAAGTGGGTTACGTAAGAGAGCTTGATGTAGGGTGGAGGAGGGGTAGGAGGAGAGGAGATTGAGCTTGCTGACAAATAGCTAAAGAAGTTGAGTAGAAAACCAAGGAATGTTGAGAGGAATACTTAGCAGAGCTAAGGAAGAATAAAAAACCTAGTGGAACTAAGGAAGAAGAGGTTAATTGATACATTTGTAATAATCTTTTCATTGTTTTACTTTCACACTTTCAATTTTTCACACATGGTAGTCACCAATCCATCTCTCCTAGTCTCCCACCGTCCCACATTCTCACCCTCCCACTCCACCGCCCGGGTTGCCACTCCATCACACGACCACTCCATCGCCAAACCAGGTCGCCACTCCACCACTCCAACTAACAAAATGCAAAAGGAAGGAGAAGGAGCCCCTTTAACAGCCTTGCAGCATCACTCCACCAAGCTGCCGCTCCGCCACTCCGCACTCCATCGCCTAACCACTTCGTTGCTGCATCAATCCACCAGGCTGCGACATGTAATATGAACTGCTCTTTTGTGAATAATATGTGAGCCTTTCTCTTCTTCCATGTTGTTTAATCATGGCTGTCGCAATGATTTTTAGAAGATTGAAATTTGTTAAACATAAAAGAGTTGTCTTGTTGTTTCTTGTATCAAGTTGTTTGCACATGATTTTGGTAATAGGTCTTAAGGCCCATTTGGAATCTCTTAAATGTAGAAGTGAGATTCTGAGTTTTTTTATAAAAGTTGGCTTTTGAGAGTTTGCAGTAGAAGTTAGATTATAAGTGACTTCTAAAAATCTTGTTTGGCAAACTACTAATTGAAAAAGAAAACTACTACTTTTATGGTAAGGATGTAACAATAATCAACAATACAAGTGTAGCTAAACATATATAAATTAATAACAAAAATAATTGATAAAATACAAACCAATAACAACCATAATCTGACTAAAGAAATTATGGATGGAGGTTCTAGGGGTGTTTGCAATAGGCACCGGTGCTTCTACGTACATCGACGTCTCTGTGATCATCACCTGTCGATTTGGTTCTACTGACTGACAAGATGCCTACTGGAGATACAGTTGTGATTATGAGTGTGGATCGTCGGTTCACTGAATTGACGATAGTGTAAGAGTAGGAAGATGAGGATGAGGTCTCCTTGCTGTTGCTCCTAATATGATGTAAAAGTTAAGGTCGTGGATTCACTGACTCACTGAATCAACGACTGGATGTTGTTTGACAGGTTCTTCGTGCAACGTAACTCCTTTTCTCCCTTCAAAACAAACATATCTGGATTATACTGAGGTGAAGTATGCAAAAAATCAAAAGAATATGGAAAAACATGACTAAAGGACCAAAATACTAACTGAGGGTTGTCCCCGCATGCATATGCAATGGATCTCATATGAAAAATGATGATAAAATGAAAAAAAGAACATGAGAATGACACTCTTTTAACCCTTTTGGATGCGACATGGATGAGAAAGCGGAGGCACGCATAAGAGTTGGGACTGAAGAGAAGATCAGAGGGCTCCTTGCGGGAATCCGATAGGGCTTCGCCAAGGGTCACTCTCTTTGAACAGACTCACTCCGAAATCAAAAGGCTTCCCCTGACCTAGGGGTCTAGGGGTCTATTTATAGAGTTTAGGACGTGAGGAATCTCGTCAAAACAAATTTTGGAAGCTTCTAGAAGCAATCAATTCGAAAATGAGATATTTTGACCTCGTCGCCTATGGAGCAGGCGACACATTTGAATGTGTCGTCGCTAGGATAGGCGACGACTCAAGATATTTTATTTCCCGTAGTGAGAAAATAGCCAAAAATATCTTATTAGGTCTAGTCGCTGCCCACACTGGTGTCGAGACCTAAATATCTCATCGTTTAAAAATAAAATCCAAAACTGTCTCAATAAATATCTAGCAACTGTAAACGACTAGTCCTGACTTTTTCAAATTCTCTAGAACTCGCTAAAATGTTCTAGAAGGTTTTTAGATTTAAAATTGAATTTTAAATCCAAATCCAAAGTTAAATCGAATTTAAAAAATAAAATCTCCAATAATTACGAGCATTAAATATATCTATAAAAAATTCTAGACTCGTGATTAAATAAATATTTAGAAATTAAGCACATATTGGAATTATCCTTTAAATAATAGATAATTCTAGCATTTAAAAAGTGATAAGTAATATTATATCTCGTTTTGGACCATGATAAAAAATATATGATATTAATCTTAATGTTGTCCATTATTCTAGAAGTTTCTGGAATTTTTTGGCATTAATAAAGATTTATATGATATTCCATAAATAAATAAATACTTAGGAAATCCTAGAAATTATGATAATCATGGGAAAAATTATGATAACATTCATAAATGTAATACATATTATATTAAGGCCCAATATGATATGTTGTTATGAGAGGAAGACCCAAGGTGCCAAGCGCTATTTTTATTGGCATCATGATCTAATCGCTTATACAATTGGCGACAAGAGATGTTGCCCCCTCATGTGGCGTCTAGACTAGTTGCCATTCTCGAAGGTACCACATGGTCCTTTGCATTTTACCCTTTGTATTTTATGTTAAATCCAGAGAAGTCTCTTAAAAGTCTGGAAATTATTCAGAAATCTCATGAAATCATAAAAACATCTTCTTTTAAGCTTAAGGTACTTAAATCTGCCACCAATTTGAGTAAGGTGAGAGTGTTAGCTCTGCCCAACTAGTGACTCACCAAAGCGTTCAAAGGCGTCAAACCTACCACCAACTTGAGTGGATTAGCTCTGTCACAGCTAACAACCTTAAATCAAGAATGTTTTTAAGGAAAACGTGGAATATCCAAAAGATAGAACAAAGAATCCTCAGTCCTGTGATTTGGGACGCCTCAAAAGTTCCTATTCTAAATGCCCCTCAGTCTTCTTACTCTTTTGAAGAATGTTGCTCCGTTAGTGTCTCCACTTCCATTGCATGATTCCTAAATGCATAGATGCATGATTCAAGCAGATAACAATGCAGATGCAAGGTCGACATACGATGCAATGAATGGTTCATATGACAGGTTAGGTCGGTGGGGTACGGGTGGTCCCTAGCTATATGTGTAAGATACTTGGGCTTCTCTAGAGAGAGGGTGAATAGAGAATTTTTATCTTATTGTCCAATTTTAATTTTCCTTAGGTAAATTATAATAAGAAGTAAATGCAATCACACAATAAAGATAAATAACGATAGAAAGTGCTCAGTAATTTATAGTGGTTCAGCCAACTTCGGCTTAGTCCACTCCTCAAGTTCCCCACTTGAGATTTTTCCTTTTACTTAATATCACAAGATTACAAGTAATAATTATCTTACTTGTGCCACAACTGGCGATTCCTTCTCCCACCTGGAGAAGAACTCAACTCAACTTGATTACAACCGTAGCTTTTACAATACTTTTATGATCTCCCAACACTTGTCAAGCTTGATGAAGTGAGAAAGGAACTTTAAGATGGCTAAGGATGATGTAAAGGATGGGAATTTAGCTCAAGACTTGCAATACTAGTAGTATGATAGCTATGGATGCTTTCTATGTCTTCTAAGGTGTCATTAGACCATGATTTATATTGCTTTCTATGTTGCAAATCAAGTAACCCCAGGCCGAATCAAGTCACCACCACAACACTCAGGTGACCTCATAAAGGCCAAGAGGTAGGAGTGATTGTAAATAAAATTTGTTACAACCTTTGCTTCTCTAACAGTTTTCCCCACCAGCTTTGTCCTACCAAAGTCCTTGAGTATCAAATCAATACATTGAGCAGCACATGGTATTCAATAGATAGGATACTTAGACATAATTTTTTCACTGGCTTTTTTGAAATTACTGCCATTATTGGTGACAATCTGAACTACATTTGACGGTCTCACTTGCTTAATGATTTCCATTATTTGTTTATAGAGATATCTATGATCTTTGATAACATCAGAAGCATCAATGAACTTTAAAAAAATTGTGTGGCCGTCACAGTAGACCATGAAGTTGATAATCTGTTTCCTGGTAGTGCTTGTCCGACCATCACACATAATAGTGATCCCATAGGTTGGCCATTGTCGTTTCAAGCTATCAATGTAGCTTTCTAATTCCTCCTTGTGTGATTTAAGATACTTATTCATTATATCATAATCTATTGGTGCTTTTCCTCTCGTACCTTCTTTGGCCGCTACATCAAGCATATGTTGTAGATACGGTTTTTTTGTAGTATTCGCTAGAATAACATTAAAAAACATGTATTTGGCCATAGCTTGACCAACTTTTTCTCTAGCAATTCCAAACATGTCTTTGATAGTCTTTTGCTTAAACTTTTCAGTTCTACATGTTACTGAATCTGGACTATCATACCTTTCACTATATGTTCTAAACATTTCTGCAATGCCTTTACCCTTATCTTTCTATGCATTGCCACTTCCACTTCCACTTCCTCTAACAATTTCAGAACCATGGAATCTCTGAATTTAGTCTCTATGCCATTCTTCATTTTTTGATTCCATTATAGCTCTCCTGTATATGTCTCTCTCATCTTGAGTTTGACAATCTAGAGGATACACTGTATCATCATCTGAATCTGGTACAATAATGGACTCACGCTTTCCTTCATCAAACAGAATCTTCTTAAATCTTTTATCTCTTTTCGTCCTATCACTTTTCTTGGATTTTGTGTCTTTTAGTAACTCTCTTATCTGATCACGAACAACAGTTGGGCATGACTTACACCTACTGACATTACTGTATCCACCAACAAGATGTTGCTTTAATCTTGTAATACCCTCACTCATCATTCTTTTTCCACAGTACTTGCATTCTGTTTTCTATCTATCGTTGTTGACAGCATGACCATGCAACCATCCTGGATCTTCAAATTTAGCAACTCTCTTCTCATTGTCACTTCTATTACTTTGAGATCCATCAGAACTCAACATTATGAAGACTGAAAATAAAAAATTACTCAAATATTAAAAATATGTTTCTTTATTTTTAAAATTTTCTATGATTTTTACAATTTTTAGACATTTTATTTAATAATTTGTACATTTAATATTATTTTTGATTTTCTACAAAGTTTCAAAAAATATCTTTATTTTTTCAACTTCTTACTATTTTCCTCATTTCTTTGCTTAAATTTGAAATATCTGAATGTTTTTCAAAATTTTCAATATTATCCAGATTTTTTAATTATTTATAAAATATTATGAATTTCTGTTTTCTTTTTAAGTTATAAATATTTTACTGATTTTTTATTTACTGATTTTTAATAATTTTATAGAATTTTTAAGTTAGATTTTACCTTCATTAGTTTAGATTTATCATTTTTAGGTTAGATCTATTATGTTATTAACATTAAAATACAAAAAATAACATAAAAAAAATAAAATACAAAAGCATAAAAATAAAACATTAAACCATATGGATATACAAAAGATGAAGAATATAAAAGCAATCAGATAAATAAAGACAGATAAATATAAAAGATGAATATAAAGACAGATAAATAAAATACTGATAAATAAAACATAACTTTAAAAATTAAAACAGAAAAATAAAACTAATCAATCATTTGTAAACCATAGTAATGCATAGATAAATAAAAACGCACGCACCTTTCTTTTTCACGCACCCTTTCTCTTTCACGAGAAGTCTGTCGTGCGGAGCGGGAGAGCACGGGAGGTGACGCCGCGACGGATCCTGCAGAGGCACAAACGGGAGTCGGCGGAGGGCTCACACAGGCTACGAAGGGCACGAGAGGTTATGAATCCCGCATGAGAACAGGTAGAGGGCACGAGAACAGGCGGAGGGCTGTGGGAGGAGGCACGGGAATAAGAGGGCTGCGGGAGGAGGCACGGGAACAGGAGGACTGTGGATCCCGTAGAGGCACGCAAGACATGAATGACGGAGGAGACTGGAGGCAAAGGAGGCACAGGCTGTTGTTTCGTCTGTCTGTGCCGATATTTGAAGGTAAGTGTCGATTGACACGTGTTTTTATAGTATTGAAATTTCCGTATTTCTCTCGACACACACGATACTCACGACATGTCACCAACATACTCACGGACATACAGTAAATAGAGATATTCCTTCGTATGTCGTTTCTCCTATTTGAAATCTCGACATGTGTCCACAAAATTTCGCCGATACACCTAGATGTTATGAATACTGATCAGAACACAACAATCAAAAAATAACTTTAAAATTAGAATTTAACTTGTGAATAGATTCTGGAACTTTGTTTCGCGAAAGTTCTCTTCTCATTTACTAGTTCCTTGGAAAGTCAAAAGTAATCGGAAGTCGGATCGGGTTTGTATTTTACACCGCCATTCGAACTCTCACGCACTCCTCTCGCCTTGCCATTGCCCGCCCTCGCTCTCTCTCCGGGCGTCTGCGGCGAGCGAGAGAGAGCAGGATGGGCTCTTCCTCTCCCTCCTCTTGCGGGGAGAAGGAGAGGCCGAGGTCATTCGACGCCAAGGCCAGGGCCACCTGCTGGCAGAAGGCCGAGGTGGTGCCGGGCCGTCACCCGGAGAGGTGGCGCAAGGACGCGGCCGGGAACGTCGTCTGCAAGAGGTTCTGGAGCTGCCTCGGGTGCCTTTGCTACGAGTACGACCACATCGTCCCATTCTCCAAAGGTGCCACCTTTACCACTGTTTCCCCCCCCCCCCTGCCATTTGGCATTTGGAATGGGTTTTACCCATTGGTTTTAGTTGTATAGAGTGTTACGGATTTTGGGGCATTTGTCAGGTGGAGAGTCGACAGCAGAGAACTGCCAGATTTTGCAGAGTAGGGTTAACAGGTTTAAATCGAATAAGGAGCGGCTCGATAGAACTGAATTGGAAGGCTTCTCATGTGACATCAAATTTACTGGTACAGTGGAATTCACTTTCTGCCAATCTTATTTTATTTTATTCTGCTTAATTTTCGGTATGTTAAGTTGGACTCCATTTTTTCTAGTGTTGAATATGCCACAAGCTGGAGAATGCATCTTTAACTTGCTCCAAAGCACTGCTTGGATCTTCAAATTGGAGGCATGTATTAACCAAATTTAGAAGCTAAGTGGACTTCCTTCCAGAAGTGTTTTAGTAGACTATAAGCTCTGGAAGCTAAATCAACAATTAGCTGTAGGAGAAGTCTGAACGTTATTGTTGGATGATCATATGTGCAGAATGAGATGAAGTTCTGTACTTAAGTTTTTCTATGCTGTTACTCGAGTAGGATGTAAAATTTGGGTCAACAGGTATCGGGCCTAGTGATTCAGGAAAATCTAACAATTTGGTGATGATAGCCATTGACGAATATTAGATTTTGCTATGCAGGAGAGATAAGATAGGATGAAAAGTTAAAATTTTCTTTGTTTGTCAAGGCAGATCATGATGTCTACACCAATTTTCAAATTAGTAGCAAGCGCTAAAAAGTGGTTTTGAGATCCAAAATGCTTACACTTAAACTTGGGGAGTAGAGAATGAATCAACAATCGTGCTTTAGTAAAACTTTTTAAGAATGGCATGAGTCATAGGAGTAGTGTGATAGAATTGATATTGTCAGTATAATTACAAGAATCATGTGGGCAATTGTCGGTTATATTAATATCAAAAGGCCATATGGAGACCAAACTGCAACATCACTCCATGTGAGATGTTTCTAGCCATGTATTTGAAGGAGAGGTCTGAGATAGCCATATCATAACTAGAATTTGTCTCCACAAATCTGAGATGAACTTTACACATCTTGGTCATATAGTTGTCATATGATCTGCTAAAATGAAAACATAAATTATATCATATAACATGAAAGGAATGAGGTTGTGTAGGGTACTTAAGGTATAATTAAAATATTGTTTAATGTACACATGATGAGCTTCTTGCACGTCAAGCCTATTTATTTAAAAAAAAAAAATCCAGAAAGGATGACTTCACATTTCCCTTCCATGAATGTGGTACCATCCCTCTGATTCAACATGAGTAGGGGACAATCATGGGTTTCTGAAAGTGAAGATAATCTCAAGACCATATCTATTCAAGTACAAGTTGATCGAGTTACTTATTTTTGAAAAGATATTAATTTTTTCCTGTCTTTTTTTTTCTTTTCCTTTAGATACCTTGTCTAAAGTACTGTACAACTGGTTTGTTCATAAATTAATGGAGAGTCCTATCATTCCTAAAAAAAATGTATAATGAAAATATACATGCAACAAAGCTAGGAATCCACCAAATTGGTGACTATCCATGTTAGATGTTGCACCCAAAGAGATGTATGGCATACCAATGCTGTAAAACCCTTGAGCATCTGATAAAATCAACCCAAGGACAAGTATCGTAGATGCATCTTGCTGCTAATCTTGTCTGCAAGAATATTACATCTTATTTGTTACAAAATATAAACTATCATAAGCCATGGTTGTTAGTGTGAATTGTGTTAAATGGATATGTTTTACATGGATATCCGTATAAGAGACAATCTCTTTTATATATGTAATAGGATTGTTTAATCAATAATACATTCTTTTTCAACACAAACATGGTACTAGAACCCAAGTCACTCAAACCGTAGATTCCCACCTCCAAGTCGTCGTCGGTGAGACCATCACCGCTAGACTGTTGTTTTCTGGCCAAACCTGCTGACGCCTCCAAATCTCACCGACGACATCTGATCTGTCCCCTGGCCACTTGGTTTTCCGTATCTAGTTCTTCCTTCATCGTTTCCAAACCTTCTCCGTCGGCCACAGGCCACTACTGGCCTTCCTCTCCTCTCCTTTGGCCACCGGTGGCCATTAACAACCTGGCCGTTAGAATTTTAGGCATGATATAGGCTGGTTTCCTATTCCTTATTTATTTTTTTGTATCTAGGGTTGGTTATTTTCCCTAGATACTTATATATTGCCCTAAAAGTGGGTCTCTATATCTTTTGTGGTGTTTTTCTCAAGATTACAGCAATTTTTGCTTTCTTTTTCCTATTTATCTGTCCAAATCAGACCTGTTGTCTTGTCTCCATGGCTTCATCTCAGGAGATGTTGATGAAGAACCTCTTTGAGACGTCAATCAAACTAAATGGCAAGAATTTTCTATTATGGTCTCAGGCATTTGAAACCTTTATTGGTACACATAGGAAGACCAAACACTTTTCTGTTGAACCTTTTGATGCTAAAGATTTTACTTATGATGATTGATTTGCAGATGACTATGTTGTTATTTCATAGCTAGTTAATAGTATGGAAGAGGATATATCTCAAGGTGTCATGATGCTACGTCCAGTCGAAAAGATGTAGTGTACTCTACAAAGTACATATAGGCATGAAAAAAATATTACACGTATATGTGAAATATATGAGTAGTTATTTACACTCTGTCAGGAAGAACGTTCTGTTCAGGAATTTTACAGTTTCCTCATATCTTTATTGGACGAATTGAAAATCTATCAGTCTTTTATTAGTGATGTATCGAAGATGAGGCAGTATAGAGGAATTATTAGTGACTATCTTTTTTATTGGACTTCATCCTACTATGACCTCTTAGATTCGTGGTTTAATTCTTGGTTCAGATATACTTCTTTAATTTTCATCTACCTTTGCCTGTATATTGCGCATCTCGATTGTAACTTCGACTTCTGTTCCTAATCAGTCAACTTTGGCTACTTCTTCTCGAGGTCGTGGACGAGGACGTGGTAGATCCTTATCTAGAGGACGTGAGTCTCGTAAATGTGATCACTATAGCAAGACAAATTATACTTCTGATCTTTGTTGGTGTAAGTTTGGTAAACCTTTGTAGGTACATGATATAAAGAATACACCTATTGATTCTTCTACTTTGACAGTCACTATTTCTCAGACTAACTATGATAGATTCCTTCAGCTCCAAGATAACCAAACCCATCCCACTGTCGCCTATGCATCTGTCTAGGGTATGCTGTCTTATTAAATTATAGTAGTAATTCTTGAATTATTGACTCAAAGACTTCTTTACACATGTTAGGTACTCAAAATCTTTTTACCCATCTTTCCAATCTATCAGACATTAAAACTGTTTCTATTGTTAATGGTCATCATTATTTTGTGTTTAAGGAAGGTGTTGTTGATGTCTCTTCCCAAATCACTTCTGAGAAAGTCTTTTACGTATTTGACTTTTCGGTTAATTTACTTTTCATTAGTGCTATTACCCGCGAGTTTTACTGTTTAGTAACATTTTTCCTCTATCATTGTGCTTTTTACTATCTGTAGACGAGGAAGAGGACTGATATGGGCTGTGAGCATGATTATGGAGTCTACTTATTGGTTTAGGATGATCTACCTAGTGGATTGGCGTCAATTGCAACTATTGCAGAGTCTTCGTTATTATGGCATTGTCATCTTAGACATCTATCACATCGTAGTCTACAACAGACTCTTCTTAAGATCTCAATTGAGTCGTTTATTTATGAGTCATGTCGCTTAGTTAAGCAATATTGTGCTACCTATAAGCGGTCTAATTTGTCTACTAGTTAAGGTCCTTTTGATTTAATTCATTGTGATATTTAGGGGTCTACTCATAGTGTCTCTATATCTAATTTTTGTTACTTGTGGATGATTATTCTAGAATTTCATTGGTATATCTCCTTAAAGATAGACATCATGTACTTAAGATATTGTCAAGAATTTTTTTTATGAAATAATAAACTAATTTTCTATTACCCATATTTTTTTTTGAACTAACAATACTCTTGAATTTGTTCAAAGGGATGTAAAAAGTTATTGTGCTTCATTAAAAATTATCTATCAGATCACTTGTCTACATACTTCTCAATAGAATGGAGTGGCTGAATACAAGCATAGACACATACTTGATGTCACCCACACAATCATGTTATAAATGAATGTTTCCAAGTTTCCGGTTTGATGTCGTACTTAGGACGACTCACCTTATCAATAAAATACCTTATGGTGAAATCCCATTACATCATTTGTATCTTGACAAGTTAGCTCTAAGGTCTTTTCGGTGTGTCTTTGTGGGGTATTCACGAATCCAAAAGGGATATAGGTGCTATCATCCATCCAGTCGTCGCTATCTTGTGTTTGTTGATGTCACATTCTGGGAGTCTAAACCCTATGTTGATTCTTTTACCTTTAACGATCATCTTACTCTCACTCCTTTGTCTGTTGAGATTGTGGATACAGGGGATGTTCAACGGTAACCTTTGCAAGCAAATACGTCTCATTCACTCTAGGTTTATCATTGACGACACAAGGTGGTTCCACCAACTCAATTTGAACCACCACCTCTCTCTGCAGATCTTCCGCTATAAGATCTTGATATTCCTATTGTTTTATAAAAAAGTACACAGTCTTCTACTGTTCATCCTATTTATACTTTTGTTTCTTATGATTCCTTTCATCCATCATTTCGCCAGTTTGTCCTGTTTATATCCTCAGAGCCTATACCCAAGAATTATCAAGAGGCACTACTTTTACCACAATGGAAGGTGGCCATGGATGAGGAAATGTAAGCTTTACTTTCTTGCAGTACATGGGATTTGACTCGACTTGAAAGAAGTGACATTGTCAGTTATCGATGGATATTTACTATTAAGTACAAACTTGATGACTTTGTGGATAAATATAAAGCGAGATTGGTGACATGTGGTTTTACATAGTCCTATGGTGTTGATTACGAGGAAAGTTTTTCTCCAATGGCCCGCCTTAATTCAATTCGCGTGATCCTATCTGTCGTTGTTAATAACTCGTGGGACATACATCAATTCGATGTCAAAAATGCTTTTCTTTATAATGATTTGTCAAAACAAGTATACATGAAGCAACCTCCAGGTATGTCGCTTAGGGGGAGGATAGTGTATGCCTTCTTAAGAAAATTATATATGGTTTGAAGTAGAGTCTAAGAGCGTGGTTTGATAAATTCAGTAAAGTAGTGATAATCTTTGGGTTCGCAAGATGTGTTGTTGGCCATTCAATATTTGTCAGGAGGAAAACTAATGACTGTGTGTTACTGACAGTTTATATAAATGACATCATTATTACAAGGAGTGATATTGAGAGCATAAATGAAACCAAATAATATTTATAGCGACACTTCACTATAAAGGACATGAGACGCTTTAAGTATTTTCTAGGTATTAAGTTTGCTTATGCTAAAGGAAAGATGGTGCTATCTCAGAGAAAATATGCATTTGATCTTCTTCAGGAAACTAATCTCATTAGATGCAAACCACAGAGTACTACATTAGCATTTTGGAATAGTTCTACTGGCACTTATAAGGATGTAGGTAGGTACAAAAGATTGCTTGGTAAGTTGATCTATCTAACTGTGACACGATTAGATATCTCATATGTTGTTGAACTGTTGAGTTAATTTATGCATGAGCCTAGAGAGATACATTGGTAAGGTGCTTTACGTGACTAGTGTACATTAAAGACACATTAGGATGAGGTTTAGTTTATAAAAGGTATGGTTACTTAAAGGTTGAGGCATATTCTGATGCTGGATATACAGGAGATAAAGGTGATAGAAAGTCAACATCAGGATACTACACCGAAGTAGGTGGAAATCTTGTAACCTGATGAAGCAAAAAACAGAACATAGTTTTACGATCCAGTGTAGAAGTTGAGTACCGTTCTATGGTGCAAACTACATGTGAGATGATTTAGCTGAGGTTGTTTTTATCTGAGCTTAATTTCTCTATAAAAACCCCCATGGCTATGCATTGTGATAATCAGACAGCTATCTTCATTATAAATAATCCTACATTCGATGAGCGTACTAAATATATTGAGGTAGGCAATGGTTTATTTAGTAGATAATCAATTATTTTGGATGGCTACCCTGACTGTATGGTTATTTGGCTTTTTTGTACACCTATGTGTGCATGTGGGACCTGTGTGGACTAGGTCAAACTTGGTACAGTCTCCTCGGTTCGTGTGCCAACTCTTTTCCTCTTTTCTTTATTCTTTTTCCTTCTTTTCCACTCACGTGAACCACCCTTCTCCTTCCTTCTCCCCTTCTTTTTCTTTCCTCTCCCACACAAGTCCATGACCTACTGGCTTGCCTGTCTCATCTCGTCCTTTAACTCTGAGGAAGGTTGACGAGGTCAGCGTGATTGAAGAGTGGCAGCAGGTGTGGGCGAAGGAGATAAAGGGGGAGATAATGGCGTGGAGGAGAGCCGGAGAAAGGGGAAAATTGAGTGAGCAAACGAGAGAAGATGGTGTGGACTGAGGGAGAGGTGAAGGTTGACCCTCGGGGGTTTGAGTTGGGTGCGCCGCCACCGTGAGGTCGTCAGGGCTGCATTGGGGGCCGAAGGTCGTCGGAATCCCAAGAGGTACACGTTCAATCCCTTTTGTATTTTCTTCCCTTGTTGTGAAGCATGTATTAAAAATAGGTAAATGCATGCTAAATTCATGGAAAAATATGGAATGTGAGGAGAAATGAATGGTTTACATGAATGTGGTGAGAATCAGATATTTAATGTGGTTTTGATGGAATTTTTGAATGGAAATACCATACTTGTGTTCTAAGGCTAAATTCTGAGTTTCTTGTCTTTACAAATTAATATCTTGGAATTCGATTTTGTTTGAGGGGTTTTGAAGTGAACTTGAGAGTCTACACTCCATATTTATTTGTTGAATTTATGTGTATGATTGGGAATGGAAATGGTCAAATTTCACTGGGGTTCAGAAGTCTTGTTTTTGAACTGTGGATGCATAGTTGCGATGTGGCCAACTTGCGTAGGTTGGTTAGGGCTTTTTGATGGTGTTTTCCTGGCATCATGAGGACATAAACCCATGTTAAATGATTACCCATGCATGAATGATGATTTTAATCCCTCGGTGATGTATATAGTAATGTTCTACATATGTTTGAAGTATTTGAAGTCTTGGTATGAGTTTTGTGGGTTCTACATCAAGGATTCTGACTTATTTTATTTAAAAACCTGGTGGAGGTCCTACGTAGGCCGTATATGTGGGTTTGCTAGGGAATTTCTAGAGGTGTTTTCCAATGATTTCGAGAATAAATCATGATTAGATATTATTCTAACCCATGGAAATGTAGTTTTTGGGCATGAGATCCAATAAGAATGAATGAATGAGTTTTGATGTGATTTGTGCATGGGACCCAAGTTTTTGAATAAAGGAATAGAGTTTTATGAAATGAAAAGTTTTGAAAAGTGGTTTTGAGGAAAAATTACATGTTTTGAAACTGCATTTGATTTGGTTTCGGATCCACGTGGTTTTGGGTGTCGACAATATGGAAGGAAATCAATTATCAAACACTACCGTGATTGTCGAATTTGAAGCGATCGAGAGAGGTCAGATTACCCCACTTGTGACAGTGTAGGCTGGGCCTAAGGATATGAGACCTAGGTGTTCGGATCACCGATGATGTAGGCTGGGCTTAGGTATATGAAACCTAGGTATCTAGGTCACCGATGGGACATTAGAAAAAGACATTTCTCCATGCTTATAAAAATAGAAATTGAGGTTTGTTGATCGAGACGATGTTCTCTCGTATAAGGAACTTCAGCACGACAGTACAATAGGGTAGGGACGAGATCTCACCGATTGGTTGTGTGCTTGGTTGTCTTTGATCAAGGTAACAATATTGAAAATGTATGTGAAATATGATTGTAGTTTTGGGTTAGAATAAGACTGTGAGTTTTGATTTGAGATTTTAGTTAGATTTTAGAAAGATTAAAAATGATTTAAAAGGATGATTTGAACCAGTTACTAACCAATGTTTGTTTAAGTTTTGAGTCTTGGGAGGTCTTATGTTTTAGGTTGGATCTGGATAAAAAAATTGTGATTTGTTGAATGCATAAATGATTTGAAAAATGCATGAGATGTGAGGAAAGAAATAATTATAAAGGCATGGTTTTGGAAATGAGTTTTCCTCTTGCTTTTAGTTTGGGATTTGTGATTTCCCGAGTTTGTGAAGTGGTTTTATAATTAATAAGAATTAGAGTTTTTTCATAGTTTTTCTCGATTGGATGTGTACTGGATGACTTAGAAGTTACACGTGTTTGGTTTTTGTTTGATGTTGGAGTCTCAGAGCCACTAACCACACATTGTTTTTAGATAGGTTTTCTCCAATTATTTTAATTATTGTAAATTATTATAAATAAGAGATTGATGCTATTTAGGTAGCATTCTCGAGTTCGGGATATTACACTATCATTACATACGTGACATGGTATTGAAAGAAGTTATTTGCATCCTTTATACTCAGTCAGCAGAATAGTGAGTGGATATTTTCACCAAAAACTTAAGTATTGGGGTTTTTTAATCTTTATGTAACAAACTAGACATGATCAATATCTATGCTTCAGCTTGAGAGGGAGTGTTAGTGTGAGTTGTGTTAAATGGATATGTCTTACATGAATATCCGTATAAGAGATAATCTCTTTTATATATGTAATAAGGTTGTTTAATCAATAATACTCTTTTTCAACACAAACAATGGCAATTTTGACTTGTGCAAATTGTAGTCCTCCCTTTGTTGATATGTCAAGGTAAAAGATCTAGGTATACATTCAATGAAGCTTGGATTTGACTCATAGCATGGCTGGGAGAGTTAAATCAGCAAAGTCATCATTCCAATTCAAAATTTGGGTTTGCCAGTTTCATACATGTGGCTGTAGTGATGGACCATGCAGTGGCCAAACTTGTATGACATAGCATTCTATGGTGAGTGCTTTATCATGCAGGATAAGTAACATCTTCGTACTCTCATTACAAATGACATCAAAATCCAGCCGTGAACAATACAATGGTCATTTATGTGAATCCCCTAACCTTGCTCTGTGCACCTAGAAATTGTCTTTTACATTATAGTTTGAATTTTTTTACATTCATCACAATGTTAAATTACAATATATCAAAATGGAAGTTAAGAGTAACCACAATGATTGTGAAATTGTAGTACGATTTATAAGGGTTTTAACAAACCAATAATTGGAAAATGCTTCAAAAACAATAAACTTTACAAAATGCTATTAAATTTCACAAAAACAACAAACATATAATGTAAGAGCTATTTGTGCATGCCTAAAATCCGAAGTCGTCAAGATGAAAAGTGACACCGAGTCGACAAGCCTCTAAGAAGCTTGAAGCAAAAGGTGAGTAGTGAAGTGCTAGCCCAATTGAGTTAGGTTAAATGGTAAAAATATAGTATATATAGACACAGTATCATATACAGTTATATGCCTGAGAGAAAACAAAATAAAACACTACAATACTCTGACTAGGTAACAATAAAGAAGCTGTCCCTTTTAAAGGCTGTATAACACAAGACAGGATCATTTTCTGAAAAATGGGTCATTACACGGCTTTGGGTGTTGTTTTTCTAAAAAAGGGCAATGTACTTGGTTTTGGGTGTAACGGAGTGATAGATAATTTGTGATGTTTGAGCGAAAGACTAGGTTTCTCAGATCGAACGACAAATCTGAACCAAACGGAAATGCTTGTATCCTATTCAAAATTTTTCATTTTGCGTTCTCAATACATTATTGGATGTAGATGGGTGGGGAAATCATGATAAAGTTGGAAACTAGCATGCAATACTACAAAGCTCAGATTGGGGCATACAACTTTATCCAATGAGAAGGAATTTAACTAGGATGAGTCTTTTAGACATGACACATGCGTTTCTAAGTGTGGTACAACAACCATGCTTCAATGATCTAGTTCATCCTAAAGGACTTCACTAGGACAAGCCTTTTACATGTGGCAATTCACCGAATGAGTGGACATCAAAAAATGCATACTCTATGGGTTTCTTGGTGTAGTTGTCCACATAATGCAACCACCATGCTTCATTGATCTTGATCATCCTAACTCCATGGTGAGGCTTCAACATCATCTCTATAGGCTAAGCATTCACATGCATGGTCTCATAGATTGAGCTGCTGCTATGTAGTTAAGTTTAGACTTTTGATTGTAAGACTCCTAATTGGATGTCTCATTCAGTATTCACACCAAGACATGTGTTATGAGAGAAAACCCAAAAGTTCTCTATTGATTAGTGAGGAATACATATATATAGGTATTAGACATCTCATGGATATATGGATATCCAATAACCCGTTTAACTACAAAATATATCTCTACTTATTCTAACACTCTCCCTCAAGCTGGAACATACATATCAACTATGTCCAGTTTGTCACATAGAGACTCAAATACATCCACTACAAGACATTTGGTGAATATATCTGCTAGTTGCTCTGAAGAGTGCGTATATGGAGTAGATATAACTCCATTCATAACCAGATCTCTCACAAAGTGGCAATCAACCTCGATGTGTTTTGTTCTTTCATGAAAGGTGGGACTGTTTGCGATAAAGATTGCAGCTTGATTATCACACCTTATAGACATAGGTACCTCAACATCACACCCAAGCTGCTTAAGAAGTGACTTCACCCACATCATCTCACACTCAGTCTGAGCCATAGATCTGTACTCCGCCTCTGCATTAGATCTGGACACCATATTTTGTTTCTTGCTCCGTCAGGTGACCAAATTGCTCACCACAGTGTGTGGATGTGACGTATTCACACACAACACCAACTGGAGACTGGAGAAGGGTTTAAAATATGTCTGAGGAACTAGTGGGCGGATTTGCATTTGCAGAGGAGGGTGGTCCGTCGTGAGGAGGTCCTGAAGGATGCTGTCATCGACGATATACCTGCAAGGATGAAGACGCTGGTGGTGGAACGGTCGGTGTAGACTGAGGATCAACATGTTGCAACTCGACAACCGAGGGAATAAGGACAGACACACTGGCGGTGGAGGAACACTGTAATATGGTTCAGACTCAAAGAAAGTAACATCTGTAGAAACATAATACTGACGAGTGGGAGGATGAAAACACCGATAATCCCTTTGAGTTCACATATAATCGACAAAAACACACTTGATTGCACATAGGGACAGTTTGCCCAATCCAGGGGAAAGGTCCTGAACAAAGGCCACACACCCAAACACCCTCGGTGTCAAACTAAATAAGGTAGAGTCTGGTTGTAAACGACGAAGTGGAACCTCCCCACCAAGTGGGGTCGTAGGCATCCTGTTGATAAGATAGGTAGCTGTAAGCACAGCATCAGCCCAAAGATGTTTTGGAACCTGCATATGCACCATAACTGTACAAGTGACATCTAGAATGTGTCTATACTTACGTTCAGCAACCCCATTTTGATGTGAGGTATGAGGACAGGATGTCTGATGGATGATACCCAATGAGGCACACATAGAAGTGACGTTAGAATGCATGAACTCAAGTGCATAGTTAGTTCTCAAAAACTTGGGAGTCACATCAAAATGATTCTTTATTTCATTAAGAAAATTTCTGAGTACATCATGAATATGATTTCGATCTTTCAACAAATATATCCAGGACACTTGAGAAAAATCATCAACAAAAACAATATAGTACCTATGATCTGACACAGACTGGACTCTAGATGGACCCCATACATCACAATGAACCAACTCAAATGCTGTGCTACTAGATGTAAGACGCAACTGTTTTAACGAAGTACGATGGTGCTTACTTAATTGACACGATGCACAATCAAAACGAGACACGGACTGCCACGGTAAGGCTTACTGGAGTTTCTGATGAGACAGATGTCCCAATTTATTGTGCCACAAGGAAGAAGACTCAACAGTAAATGCTGTAGAAGCTAAGTCTTGAGGAATCTCATCACGAACTAGTAGGTACACTCCATTTCCTCGATCACGGTCCAAATCAATCCTCCTTCCCGTTTGCAAACCCTGAAAGGTACAGTGAAAAGGGAAAAAAGTCACACTACATTTGAGCTGTTTTGTAATAGCACTAATGGACAATAAATTTACAGGAAAATCAGGGACAAAAAGGACACTCTCTAGTGGTAACAGTGAAGAGACGTGGACCATTCCCTCACCAAAGATTGGGTAAGTTCGGCCATCAGCAATCACGATAGTCCGAATATCCGATAATTGAGATATTTGTGTAAATAAACTACGAGTACTTGACATGTGGGAGGAGGTACCAGAATCAATAATCTAGGAGGAGTCTCTCGAGACAAATAGGGCACTAATACCTGAAGTGCTGGCATGTGCGCAGCGGAAGTGTGGTGGGCCCATAACCCACAGGACCTAGGATCGTAACCTGGCTCGGATACCATGTTATGAGAGAAAATCTAAAAGTTCTCTATTGATTAATGAGAAATACATATATATAGGTATTAGACACCTCATGGATATATAGATATCTAATAATCCGTTTAACTACAAAATATATCCTCACTTATTCTAACAACATACATGGTCAAGTAAGCTTGACTGGCATGTTTTATGTTCCTTTGCATGTTCTCATGTAGTCCCTTGAAGCAGAGTTTTCCCTATTGGACTTTGGTCCTCTCCCTTCTTCCTTTGGGTGGAGGCCTATTCAACTACTTCAGGTATGCTTCAGCATAGAGGGGTGCAACCCATTCACTAACTCTTTTTGCTGTGGGAGCTCAGCTATCCCTTTAAGACTTTGTCCCATATATAAATAAGCAATTTAGAAGTGCTCTTTGCACTTTAGTATATCAATCTTCTTATCATACCAAATAAGATCTTGCTTTCCTAAATAATTAGGTTTATCAATTCATGGCTTCATCATTGGTCAATCACAGAAGATACTGAGTTAGATATCCCTCATTAGATTTTTTTTTCCCAAGTAAGCTACCAAGTTAGATGGCTGTCAGATGTGGATTGTTGTAGCAGTCTTGATGGCATTACTTGTTAGTGAACTATGCCTTTTCTTGGTCCAAACCATTTTTTGGATCCTAAGAAACAAATTAAAGTGGTGAGAACACACAGTTAAGCCACACTCAGATTATATGAGCCTTGTCAATTTTCTGTTGGTGGGATTTATTAGTCATTTCTTTGATGGCTAGTCTTTTGTCATCTGGGTGCACTAAATGTATGAATACCTATGTTCATTGTGCATGAAAAGGTCACCCGTTGTGATTATCTCTTCGATCTTTTCACCGTGGACCAGCGTGCAAACTTATTCCCAAAGGGTGACACCTCTCAAGCACTCCTCTTGGCATCATTCAAGGCTTAATGTACTGGAGGGTGTTGAGCAAGCAGTCCATGTCCACATGGGGGAGTGTTTGCTTTCCATAGACCACGTGATCAATCGCAAGTATTATCAAAACAATGCATGTCAAAACCAATTGAGTTTTGAATTCATCCTTGTCATTCCAAATAGAATAACATTCTTCTCCTCCACGTTGTGTGAGAAGAAACTCCCAACATTTACAATGTATAATTCTCTACCAGTTGTGGACAGAAACATTGAAGTAGCTATGATGAATTTTTCATGAATACGAAGAATAAGGAAACCAGGAAAACTTTTAGAATAAGTTTATGCTTGCTGTTAAGAAAACAAACAATTAATTTGAATTCCTTTCTATTTTATGTAGCAATTAGCAATTTATAGCTATAATTTTGACACTGAACTCTTTGTCAAATACCAAAGAATAAAAATGAAATGAAGTTTTGGCATGGTAGCATTTGGATGAAATAGTTTGTTAAGAAACTAGTTGTTTTTACATATTTGTGTTGATTATATTGTAGATGATCTGGTGATATTGTTGATGATTAATCTATCATCCATTGATCATCCAAGACTTCTAATATTGCATATGAGCATTCCTATTTCATAGTTTTATTTAGTGCACTGTTATTTATAAATGTTTACTATGTCACTCTTGGGAAAATTCCTCTGTCCACCACCTAAAATATATATTCTACCTTTTTGTGCTCTTATATAACGTAGATAAGGAGCTTGATGTCATTGAAATGGCTGTTTATGGTGATGTTATCCGACCTGGAAACCAATGCCGCTGTAGGACAGTTGCGGAAACGCTTGGTCAGTACAAGAAAAAGAATCCACTAGCCGCATGTGAGTTACCGTACAAGGAAAGTTCTTAATTAACTACCAGCAAATGCTCATAATCACATTACCAGTTTACCACCACTTGGGAGTGCCAGTGCAAGGTTCCAACTTCCAACCATGATCCATGATCCATGATGCCATTCGAGGTAGAATACAAGAAGTATTTCTCTAATACAAGTAAAATAAACTATAGATTGATCATATTGCGTTAAAAGAGAACTTGTGATTGTTTATTTCCCTTATGGTTGGGGAATACATTGAAATTCATTTGCATTTATGGCAACACATCACGCTGTGGCTGTCTCATTGCTAACATATTACTTTTCCTTGATTCTTCACCGAGGATCAAAGATTAGATTATTGGAGTTATCGTGTCAAACCAGTATGCAAGTTGAGTTCAACCAGTTGATGGCTAGGTTTAATCCCTGTGATTTGGTAGTTGATTAGTGGTTGTTATACTCGAGAAAAATACCAAGGTGGTTGCAAGTTGCACGATCTTAAACCTGGCATACACTATGTGGCAATACTTTTGACTGATTTTCTGTCCATGATATGAATCAGACGAAGGGGTGATCTGAATTCAAAATAAACAATTCAGGCGACGAAGAAGCTTTCTGATGACCCTAGTCGTGCTGATGTATCTCGTTTTCGCGAGAAATGGTTGTGTATGATGTCTTTTTTCACCTGTTCTTTATTAATTGATTGCTTATTGATTGACACAATTGAAAGGGGTAAAGTGTAATTTTTCATCTTGCATCTCTCAAGTTTAAATCATTACAATCTACTTCCTTACAATTCAACCTCTTAACTGTTGAATCCTTACATATGTTGCAGTTAGTCATATGAGCAAAATTATAGTTGGGCAATTTTATCCTTCTATAGTTTCATTAATTCCTCAACGTTTTGATTTCCTCTCTTATAATAAAGGATAAAATTGTCAGATCAATCGTACGATGTAAATCGAAATTAGGATTAGTATAGTTTTTTCAAACACTAAGGAGCGACATTGTAATGTTTTAAATACTAAGGAATTACATATAAGTGGAAAGTGCATAAGTAGGTGGTGTTCTAGAACATTTCCTGTAAGTACATAAAATCTTAGATGTTTGTATAATTTTAAAACTTAAAATTAAATGTCTCCGTCTTCCTTTAACTTCTTTTCCTCCTCTTAGTGTCTCTCATTCTTCCTTTTCATTGTTGTTGCTTATTCATCTTCTTCCTATTTTATCATCCTTGTCGTTTCTTTATTATCTTTTTGTTGTTGCCTATACTTTCTCTTTTTCTTCTTCCTCCTCTTATTGTTATTGCCTCTTTGTGTCTTTCCATCATTGTTGTCTCCTCCTCTAGATTCTTAGCTGTTAAATGTGTTTAACAGTTGAACCTAAGCACTTACAAGACTCTTCTCTATACTTGCCTACATGAAATCGGTCTCTATATATAACGTCTTAGCTTCCTTTGTAATTAATTTATGGATCAAGAAACAATGCTCAGTAATCAATCAAACCATAAGAAAACATAGATAAATTTGTAACTTCCAAAGAAGTGAGAAGTTTAATTATGGACGTGTTAACTACCAATTAATAAAATCTGAAAAGCTTACTGTGTTCGGTCCAAAGAGCAGTACGACAGCATCCTCCAAGACTGTTCCAGTGCAAAACGAGAACCATAAAAAGTGCTTTATGGAAAAGTCACATGGAACGACAAAACCTTATTTCTCTGTCGGCCTTTTTGGACGCTAGCGATAACGTGGGTCACAGTGCACGCATGTGCAGCTTCTAATCCTATTGTTCACATAATATGGTGGGGTAGGTAGTAGTCCTTGTCTTCTGAGTTCTGCTCCATGCCACATGCTCTTGCATGCTGGGGGGGTATCAGGGAGTAGGAACGAAACCTGCACCCCGCAGCAAGCGATGGCCGAGAAAAAGAATCGCAGTGTACTCCACATGGGCTGTTTGTCTACACGCCTAGAACTTGAAGACACAGATCAAGGTATATCTTTCCATTTTTCACTGAGTTTGGTATCAAACTCTGCAATATACTCTCTCATCAGCATCAGGCTTGCTGGGACTGTTTGAGATGAAGCTTTATTTTAGTCTATATAAAGACACCTCACCAAGAAATGCTTAATGTATGTTAAGGTAGAGAATCCCAAAAATCAACCTTAAGGGCAGTTTTACTTGCCGTTTATGTTGAAGAGTATTTCGGAATAATCCCAGTGTAATGTAAAAAAGCTGAAAAAGGCCGTGCAGTTTTCCTGGTGGTTATGCCTGCCTCCTTATGACATACATGATATATCATGGCATTTTTCTAAAGGTATGAGTTTCTTTCCCTACTAACCTCGACAATTATAAGTACAAGCTAGGGATCTGTTCTTCTGTGGATTATTGATGGTGGGTTATTTAAAAAGTGATGCCATGACAAGGGAATAATGGCTGTTTAATGACAAGAGGAAAATTTCAAAAAGCCTGTAAATGACTGTTTTGTTTTGGTACAAGACATCAAGAACACTTCTTGATTGAAGTATGTTTATACCGAAAGGTGTGCTTTTGTTTTCTTGATGCGATGAGGGAATCTATGGGCACGTTTGTTGTTTATCTGTGGATTATTGGACCTAGAATATTTATTCAATTGGTAGCTGAACACTAAGTGACTAACTCTTCGGTGAGTTGTTGGCATCATGGCATGTAGATAAAAAGTGAATAAAAAAAATAGCTTGAGGAGAGAAAGAAAAAAAAGTTCAATGATGCGGACTCGTTATTGGTTTTCAACGGATTATTGGCTTTTTTATCAAACGAACCCTATATTTGTTGAGAAGAATATTTTTTTTTTCCTTCTGATAAGTTACCTTGTGTGGGAAGTTGGTTTCAACTCACTTTCGTTGTTTAATTCAGAAATCATGATACTACTAGTTTATACCAATCTCTTTAAAGCATTAAGATACTTGATTTAAAGTTAATATTGTAGTATTTTCCAACGACCTATGTATCTCTTGTCACATAAAAACTTTCTGATCTTTTTTTTGGAGCTCCTCGTTACAGGAAGATTTTGTCTTCTGAGGGACCAATTAAACTATGGAGTATTATAATTTCTACAGTGCTAACAACGAGTGTAGCTAGACAATGCCTTATTGTCACAGTGGCTGGGAGAACTTCAAACTCGCCACAGGTCCCGGGTTCGAATCCTGGGACATGCATAAAAAAATTTCACAGTGGCTGGGAGATGGTATAAACTCGCCACGCCCCCCCTCTCTAAACCGATAACAAAAAAAAAAAAAAAAAAAACAACGAGTGTAGCTGAAACATGTTATCAAACTAATAGATTTAAATCTTGTTCCTACGAAACCTGATGAAATCGATAATAACAAAAAAAAAGGAAAAAAAAAACTGTGCATGCCTTTTCTCTATCAAGTGTAGCAAGAAGATATGCTTTCTTAGAGACCTGAGGTTTTGTGGTAATTGACCAATGTATGTGTTTTTCTCTCTTATCTTTTTGTCATTCATGGTTCCATATTATGGTATTTTAGGTATAGGAGACCACATCAATCCTACTAGTTTAACAAAATTAATCCATGAAGTTGCTAAGTATGTGCCGTAGAGAATAATTGTAAAAAATAATCCATGAAGTGTAATTGGTTTACATTTACAAGCAAACAAATAATTTGACCTTGGAAAAAAAGTCAAAGATAAATGACTTGAAATGCTAAAAATCAGATGTAACGACCTTTAAGTCGCTACCACTCAATCTAACTACACAATTTCAATTTTCTTCTTATTTTTTTTATTACAATTAAAATTATGCTAATTATATAGTTAGGTCTAAGTATACTCAATAGAAATATAACTAAACTAAACATTCGCTAGAATCCCCAATGTATGGTAGCATGACTTCTCTTACGTGCACTAGTAACAAACAACTCCTGTTCTACACCTGCTAAAATAGAAATTCAAAATATACATGAGTGACCACTCAAAATGGTTACCAGGCACACACCCCACCTAACAACTTGGCACACCCTGCCAAGGAAGCAAACGTAACTACGACCCACGCAAACAAGCACAGGCATTCCACCTGGATGTCGCAACACCACAACGGACAATCCACTATTTCTAGCAAGCAACAAAACCTCAAAACCATACCTTTAAAATCATCCTTTTCTTTTCCCTTTAAAATTATATGCATGCTATTTTAAAACCTTATATGCAATCCACTATTTTACAATCCACTGTTTCTTTTTACTTAAAATGACCACCATTGCTAAATAAAGCCTAAAAGCCATACAAATTGATCCTACACACTCTTTGTACGGACTAGATAACCAACGGTGTCTGAATACTCTCTATAGCATCCAAAGCACCCACAAAACATAAACTACAGAGCCTCCGCCCTACACACCACGGTCCCCTTTAGACCCAAGCAATAACACCAAAACCATGGAGCCATTGCTCCCAAAGCACAGCATCGCACTGATGCAACACCAATGCCATATAAGCGTAATACTATAGCCTCCACTAGACCAAGAACTACTGAGTCACCACTCCAAAACACTACGCCACACTAGCGCAGCACCACGACCTTTACTAGGTCCAAAACCACAAGCAAATAACGTGTCGTACTGCTTAGCGTTAAGCAGTCAACACTGGCCATAAGTAGTTTACTAAGGAGCAACTATGGCGTTTACACTGCTACGAATTCGCTACGCTACAAGGAGTGATTCCGTTTCGAAATTCTCCCACCTGAAAAACCCTCACAAAGTCAATCCCACTTGGGAAGGCTGCTCACCCTACCTGGGCAAGCTATCCTGCCACTCAGGACGAATCATAGGGTACGCCCATCGACATCCTCAATTTGATACCAAGGATAACAGGAGTGTCATTGTGTCACACCTTTACACATGGATGGTACTCTAAACCACAACCACCAACTCAACAAACACACGGACCTCAACCTAGTCAATAGTCCACAACCCTAGGGGAATCATTCATTCTTGAAGATCTGCCAAAAGCCTCGGTCTCTTGATCTTACAAAATCACAAAAACACTTGAACCTCATCCTTAGCAAACAACACACAACTTCAGAGGTGTCATTCATCCCTGAAAGTTGATCGAGAGCACAGTCTCATCTCGCCAAACTCACGCCTCATCCCCTTCCAAGCACTACCCTCTTCCCCCTCGGAATCGGGTACAGGGGCCTTGCCACGACCGCGGCCTCGGCGAGACATCCTCCTGCCAGCACCACAAAACACAACCAACCCA
>JAMKQA010006634.1:0-27770 GCA_024699735.1 Posidonia australis
ACATCTAGAGACAGTACCCCTACTTGTTTTGTTAGAGCTGAATTTCGAGGACGAAATTCTTTTAAGGGGGGTAGGATGTAACATCTGGGCCTGATTATTCATTTTCATTATAAACCATGTAATTATTTGCAATATTGTGTTTAATGGTTTATTAATGGATAATCTGTTGTTTCTTGGCTGTGTGTAATTGTGGTTGGCTTTCTGTGCATCTGCCTGTGATTTGGGACCCATGTGGTGTCCGGTTAGAGGATGCACAGTTGTCTCGGTTTGCGTGCCATTCTTTACTCTTTTCTTTTCTTCCTCTTTTTCCTTCTTTCTCTCGCGAGCCACGCCCTTCCACCACTGATCTCGTCTTATTCTTCTTTCTCTTCTTCCACACGTGCCACCAGTGACGGAGGCCCGTGCCTCCCCATCTCGTCCGACGGGATGGGTGGCCAGCGCCATGTGGATGGTGGCGGAGATCAGAGAGGGAGGCAGTGAGCAGAGCAGAGGAAGTGTGCGGTGAGAAAGGAAAGGGAGAGAAGAAAGGGAGCTGAGGCGCGCGAGTGGGAGGAGGTAGTGAGCCGTCCGTGCGTCCCGCTGGAGCTTGTGGGGGCTTGCCGAAGTGTGGTAAGGGTCGCCTGTGGCCTGAGTGAGGTACGCGATCCTTCTCCTCCTTCCGTTCTGTTATTGGGTTAATAGTAGATTAAATGCATGAAAATCGTGCTAAATGCATGAAAAATTGTAGAAAATCATAATATGATTGGGAATGAGTTTTATGATGCATTTGTGTAAGGATCATGCTAGTTTGTGCGGATTTTTGGAGTTTTGTGGAGTTTTTGCCTTAAATGTTTTAAGGTCTATTTCTGAGCATGATTCCTTTGCGAATTTATATCTTCTTGTGTGGTTGATGAAATCTTGATTGGTTTGTGGGGTTCTGAAGTAGACTTGAGGGTCTAGACCCCATGTTTTTATGAGAATTTATGGTGTTTGCTTGGAGGGTCCGATTCTTACTCCCACTTGGGGGAGAAAATGAGGACGGAGCGGGGGAGTTTTCTGCAACAGTCGAAAACGGTATGCCGTTTTTGGATTCGGCATACCGTTTTGCTCCCAACGGTACCCCACGTTTTTGGCCTTGGACGACTGGTGGATATCGGTCGATCGTTTCCCCGTTGTCTGAAAAATCAGACAGGGATTCGGTATACCGAATCAGGGGATTTCGGCATACCGATTTGGGAAAATGGTAGGCCGATTTTGCCCTGTTTTGTTAAAGCCTTTAATGTGGTTTTTAATGATGTTAAGTGGTTGTTTTGGTTTGATGGGTGTATGTGATTGGTGTTTGCCCCATGTAATGACATGGAGGCATGTGGAACCCCAAACAATGGATTTGGGTGTGGTTTTGGGTTTTGACCCTACAAATGAATGAAATGGAAAATGGGTTTTGGAAAACTGGAAAGAGTTTTGGAACACTAATAATGTGTTAAGAAAAGATTGTGGTTCCAAGCTTTGAGTTGGTGTAGGCTGAGCTTGGGCCTTTGGGCCTAGTTGTTCGGGTCACCGAGCTCCTTGTAGCAGTGTAGGCCGAGCTTGGACCTTTGAGCCTAGTTGTTCGGGTCACTGCCGGTGTAGGCTGAGCCTGGGTAGTTGTACCTAGTTGTTCGGGTCACCGAGCTCGAAGCAGTGTAGGCTGCGCCTGGGTCCTTGGACCTAGTTGTTCGGGTCACCGACTGGGGCGTCTTCCGAGACGTATCTCTGTGCTCCTGTGAGGAACAGGAAATGTGAGGCTTGTTGTCCGGGGCGGTGGCATCCCGCACGGGGAATCCCATCGCAGCAGTGTAGGATGGTTGGGGAAGGATGTCCTCACCTACTGCTTGTGTGCCAGGTTACCCCTGATCAAGGTAACAACAGTAATGAAAGTGGAAATTGAATGAGTAAGAGAAATGTATGTGGTCAGGATTGGACTTGTGAAATGGTCCTTGAATCCTGGGAAAAGAAATAATGATGTTTTAACCAGTTGCCAGCTAGTGTTTGTGTTTTTGTTTTGAGCCCAGTGGGGCCTTGTGTTTTAGGCTGGATCTGGTTTGAATGTGTGTTTTGAAAGTGTGTTTTGGGAAGAAATCCCCAATATGAAAATGGAATTGTTTTGGAAAAAGGAAAATGTATCCCAAAAGGGTTTTGAAAGGAATGTTTTGAAAGAAAAGTGGTTTTGGAACGAATTTCCAAATGTTTAAGTCAAAAAAGAATTTGGTTTTGGGATTGAATTCCCAAGTGATTATTTAATAAAGAAAAATGATTTTCAAAGGAGAAAATCAAGTTTTCCAAATGATAAGAAACCAATTTCTTTTGGTTTTGCCGAGTTTTGTTTGTAGTTGTGTGTTTTGGGGGCGCGTACTGGGTGACTTAGATGTCACTCACGCGTGCTTTTGGTTTTCATGTGCAGACCGCGTGCAGCCAGGTTCCGGTGTTGGAATTGGAGCTTCTAGCCACACATCGAGATCCTAGAGGTGAGCCTTAGTTACAGTTCTATTTATTCTGTAATTTTGTGTAATTATGCTTGTGATACTGTGTTTTGGTAATGTGCCTGGGATCAAGGCGTTACATGTAATGAATGAAATTCACGTCATCTAAAGTCAAATTTGTTGACATGTTTCTGTTAGCTCTTGTTGTTGTCCTTGTTGCATTGATGTCATGTCCTTCTCCATTATTGTTATAATTTGCCAACTTTTACCATTAATACTACAAAAATGTGTCGCATGTACACTCAAACCTTTGCGATTTTCCATTATTTGTTGAGTGTCTGCATCAATGTGTTAATGGAATTATTTTCTCCACAGGTACTTTTTGAGAGCCTTCCTCTGTAATGTTTAATCAAATTTATTCCAATTTTGCTACATTCATGCAACTGTTTGATTCAATGAAGGCAAAGTATGTCAATGGTCACAAGCACAAGTACCTTCACTATGGGATTGATTCTTTTCCATGCTTCTTGAATTGAGAAAGTTATAGGTCTCTTGCATTCTTTTTTTTCCTGAGTGGTACTTCAACAAAACTTTTTTTTCTGTAAGATCATACTTCTAAGGCTTTTGTATTTTTACAAGGATGAGAATAATTATTGCATTATGTATCTGCAATCTTATAATCTAAACATTCTCACTCTTTTAGAAGAAATGGTCTGAAGACAACACATGCATCAATTGAAACTTCAAGATAGAGGAGCATGATTTCTTCTCTAACTGTCAAACACTACATTTGCAGAAGGTATTAGCAAGCAACCAAGAATGATAATTAATCTAATTTAAAAATAAAAAGAAAGAGGTATAAAACCATAAGTCTTGATACAGTTGAAATTGCAAAGCATAGTAAATGACCTATGAGTTGCCAAAAGTAGTAAAGAATTTGGTCTGAACTCAATCAGGCCCTTTGGACTCTTGCTTACGAAATTGCAATTACAATAGCCAATATAGGAGTTTGTACATATGATTCAAATGGGTGACAACAATCCGATAACTGGAGGTTATTCATGAGCAATAGATGTACGCCACGAATGAGATCAGAGTACCTGTAGGCAGAGCATTTCAATCTATTAGCTCAAAGGAGTGAAAAAAAAAAAGGATGCCACCATTACTAGGACCTGCGGGTCACTGTAGTGTCGACAAAGAGGGTCACTACTGCACCTTGTTGAGGAGGATCATTGTAGCATCGACGAGGAGGAGGAGGATGAGGGAGGGAGGAGGAGGACGGGGAGGGAGAGGAGGGTGGGGAGGGGATGAGGCAGAGGAGGACAAAGCAGGGAAGAAGAGGAGGCGCACAAAGAGGAAGGGAGGAGGAGGGGGAGGGGGAGGGGGTGGGGGAGGACGAGATAGTGTTAGGGTCTAGATCGATCAAATGGATCGTGTTGTGTATCTATCATGTTGTGTATAAACGTATATACTATATATAATACTAAACCCAAACACGATTCATTTAATTATCGTGTACCTAATACTAAACCCAAACACAAATTGTATGTTAGCGTGCATACACGACACGACCCATTAAGTACATGTTTAAGTGAATCGTATTGTTTTGACACGATAACAACCCGATTGATACGAGTACACGATTACACGTTTAGTAGACATTTAACATTTACATGTTTTGTACACGTAGAAAAATCAAAGACAAATCAATAAATCATGAAACCAATCATTCGACAATATATCGCAAGTTCCAGTGTTCCATATGTTAATATCACAAGTCTACAACATATCATAAACATCCACTATTCAAAATAATGAAAGTTATAATCTATATACATAATTAGGTAACGTGTACTTATCATGTACTTATCGGGTTTTTTACCTTAGACACGAAAACGACTTGTTTAATAATCGTGTCTACTGGATAGACATGATAAGGGTAAACCCAAACATGATTATATTATATCGTATTCCTATCATGTTATCGTGTCGTGTCAGAAATTGACAAGTCTATTGCGATCACACAGGAGGAGGAGGTCTAGGAATTCCTTTAGAAATCCATGGAGAGGTTGGAGAAATCAAATTAGTAAAGTTTATATACTCTAAACAATTAAAGGAAATGAATTTACTTTGAAATTATTCCAAGTGCACAAGGTTCATAGAAAATGAGATTTTTATTAAATTATTTTTTGTACCCTTTTTATACACAAACCCCACTTAAAGGGCAAATTCCTCCCATCTTGGGATACTACTTCTTCTGATTGGAAATTGGAAAATTTTCCTTGGAATTTTTTTCTGATTCAGAATAGTGATATTTATATAAAAAATCTCATAATATTAAGTTTCTCAAGTACTTCGGATTACTAAGTATGCAATTGGTAGTCAATTGACCTGCCAAGTGCCAACTACTGGAAACACTTTTTTTTGGTATCGGTAAGTTGCATTAATTTAGAATCCCAAGGAAAAGGAACCAAGGGAATCAAGCGCTCAAAATATCACAGAGCATTATACAGAACTAAAAAAGGACGTTATGGCAATGTTTTTGCCTAATAGATACATGCCACCCAGCATTGCTGGAAATTCAAGGTTTGAAGGAATTCTACTGTCCCATATCAGAAACAGGGGCAGTCTCTTGCATGTCTGCGACAGAGGTAGGGTGAGGAGCCTCCAAAGTACGGTTGGAGGCTAGGTTCGTAGACCATGCGGCGTTCATAGAAAATAATGAGTTCAGCAAAGCCTCCTTTTCAAACTCTGAAGCAAGAGTATCTAACCATTGATTCATTAGTCCAATGACATCCAATATAATAAGAAAATAAGGCTTAGAAGAGCCTCGGAAAATTCTGCATTTTCTTTCTTTCCAAGTTAACTAGAGGATAACCTGAAGTAAAACATACCAACCACAGTTATTTAAAGAAAATCTAAGAGCAGGTTTATGAAGAAACAAATCATGCATACTATAGTAACCACGGTATAAATATGAAGGAACGAAAAAGTACCATATCTGGCAAATGTAATTACAGTTCAGAAATAAATGATTATTAGATTCAATGTGGGAGTCACAAAAAATACAGTTTTGAGAGCCAGTCCAACCTCTTCTAGCCAAATTTTCTTTAGTCAGGTTCTTGTTATGAAGTACCAGCCAAGAGAAGAGTTTGACCTTCAATGGAGCCCAGCTCTGCCAGATATGCTCAGAGTATGTGAATCTAAGTCCACCATCGTTTAATACATTGTAGCAGGACTTAACAGTGAAAAAAGAAATCGTGGAAGGCGTCCAGGAAAGGGTGTCCTCCTCCTCCCCCAAATGAGTAGAGTGGATAATAGACACCAACAAATCAAATTGTGATTGTAGAGTATAACAATCACGCAGTTGAATTCTAGAGTGGTCAATCAACTTGCTAAAATCCTCCCCGAATAACTCCCATATGGTTTTTATGGAAGCTTTCCTCCATTTACTGACAGAGTAGAGTTCAGGAAAAAGATGTTTTAATTTGGTCCCATTCCACCAATTATGTTCCCAAAATAACGTATCTTCCCCATTCCGCAAATGATATATAGAAAAACAATTAAGAATATTGAAACAGCGTTTAAGACTGAACCATAGAGGGGAGCAATAGTTTGTGGAAGTATTTAATAGAGCACCAGGCCAATGAGAATTGAGGTATCTGGCCTTTACTAATTCTTTCCATTTCACATGACAATTTCGTGAGAGTAATTGCCATAAAAGCTTAGTTTTGAGTGCTAAATTAAAATTACTGAGGTTAATAATCCCCCAGCCTTTATACTACTTAGGTCTACAAAGAGAAGCCCACTTGACTAAATGCACTCCCTTTAAAGAAGTAGGGTCAGAATTCCATAGAAAGTTACTTCTAATCCTGTCTATTTCTTTCTCTACCTGTCTAGGCATGTGTAGTACTGACAAGAAATAAGTGGGAATGGCTGATAAAACTGAATTAATCAACGCCAGCCTTCCACCAAGAGAAAGAAAATGTGCTTTCCAGTGAGACAGTTTTGAAGATATCTTCTCAATAACTGGAGTCCAATCTTTTCGTGTGGCTTTCCTATAATGTAGAGGCATACCCAGATATGTAATAGGTAGCTCAGCTGACTTGCATGCATTGTCAATAGAGTCTTGGCCTACCCCTATCCCAGTGAGGGATGATTTAAGGAAGTTAATTTTTAGGCCAAAACATGATTGGAAGCAGCAAAGAATACGTTTAATATTGACATATTCTCTGGGCCTTCAGCTAAAAACAGAATGGTATCATCAGCATATTGAATATTTAACACATGGGGTCCCCCATGAGGGAATTGAATGTCTGCTATAAGATTATGATTCAGCGCTAACTTTAACATTCGATTTAGGACATGTGTAGCTATGATAAAGAGTAAGGGGGAGAGAGGATCCCCTTGTCTAAGCCCTTTTGCAGCCCCAAAGAAACCATGAGATGATCCATTAAGTAATATGGAAAATTTAGTAGAATAAATACGCATCTTGATCTAAGAGATCCATTTTCCCCCAAAACCTAACCCATGCAGAGAATCTAATAAGAATTCCCAATTGACATTATCAAATGCCTTCTCAAAATCCAGCTTGAGAATGTAACCAGAAACTTTTAAGGATCTCATCAGATGGAGGGTTTCCTGGGCTACAAGGAAACAATCCCCAATTGAGTGCCCAGCAAGAAATGCACACTGAGAATTATCAATTACCTAGTTAAGAATAGGAGAGAGCCTAGAGGCCAGGTTTTGGTAAGTATCTTATAAATACTATTCACTAAACTGATAGGTCTGAAATCTGTAATTAGATTAGCTCCAGACCATTTGGGAATCAAGACGATAAATGTCTGATTGAAGGGGGAAAGGGTGTCAGGATCACTTGATGTAAAGACATGATGAAAGATATTTATTATGTCTTGTTTTATAAGGTCCCAGAACTGCTGGAAGAAAAACATTGGGAACCCATCAGGTCCTAGACTTTTGTCACCTGGAAGCTTGGCAAGATTTGCCTTAATCTCTGCTTCCGAAAATGGAACTTCTAGTGAATCCGGGTTAGGAATCTTAATGGGAGCCAAGCGATCCCAATTGAGAGAGATTCTGGGGCAAAGGTGGGAATTAAATTGATTATAGAAATGATTCTCTATTTCCTCCCTTATTGTCGAAGGAGAAGTAAGCTGAATCGAGTTGACGGTAAGCGAGAGAATGCTGTTGATCCGTCTATAAGAATTAACTATACTATGAAAGAAGGAAGAGTTGGAATCACCCTCTTTCAACCATTGAATTCTAGATTTCTGTTTCCAGAATATCTCCTTTTCTTTTAGAAGTTCAAAATGTTGTGCTCTCAATGCTTGCTTTTCTGCCTAGATCTCACCATTGAGAATAGAGTGCTCCGATAAGCTATCGATATATTGTATTCGTGTTTCAATGTAACTTAATCTCTGGCCTCTGGCCAATCTAATTGGGCCAACCCAGCTTTTTAGACGTTGCTTCAAATGTTTCAACCTATAGGTGAATCGAGCCAATGGGTTAGGGGTGTGGAAGAGAGCTCTAGATTCCAGCCAACAATCCTGAATGAAAGACTTACATCCATCAATTAGAAGCCAAGATCTGTAGAATCGAAAAGGAGTGGGACCCCAATTCTGTCTAGCAGTGTCTAAAACAATTGGGACATGGTCAGAAATCACTCTGGCCTTCCTAGAACAGAATGAGTTGGGGAATTTAGAAGACCAAGGAGATGATGTAAGGAAACGGTCAAGCTTGACCATTGTAGGGTCTGTTTGGTAATTGGTCCAAGTGTAGAAACAGTTGATGGGGGAGAGGTCCATCAGATGGTTTCCATTGATGAATTGATTAAACTTAGACATATGCCCAGAGATCCTTGGGCAAGAGGAATGCTCATAAAAAAATCTTATTAAGTTAAAATCTCCACCAAGGACCCAATTTTCGTTAACCTCTTGACTGAGGCCATGCAATTCCTCAATGAAGTCAGACTTAAGTCGTGTTTCACAAGGGCCATAGACCTTTATGAGCCACCAATCAAAATTATCTTTAAAAGTGAGAAAGTGTAAAGACAGGCTAAAGATACCCGTCGGGTGTGCCTTGAGATCAAATAATTTTCCATCCCACCCAATCAAAATGCCTCCAGAGGCACCAGTGGAAGCAGGATAGGACTACGAGGTGATTTTCCTCCCCCCTAAGGATCTAAGAGAGGCTTGGGTGTAGGACTCCTTCTTGGTTTCAGTGATGATTAGAAAATCACATTTTTGTGATCTAACAAGATTGCGTATAACATAGGATTTGGCACTAGACCCTAATCCCATGATATTCTAGGCTGCAATGATCATGGAATATTATTGGAGGACCGAGTGCGATAATCCCTCTCACGAGAGTTTGGAAGATCCTTCAGGGAAATGGGAGGTTTCCCCTGATCAAGTCTAACTTGATTAAAGAAATTTTATACATCTGCGTTAGTCCTAAGGGTGATACCAATATTTCGACAAAAATCTTGAAAATGCTGATAAGAATCCCAAATCAAGGGCTCTGAATCCTTATTATGCATAATGTCAACATTTGAGCCATTCTCAATAGGAAGGAAGAGCGGCAAAGCATCAAAATTAATAGATCTAGAGTCACAAGAAGTAGATACTGTAGGGGTCACACTATTACCTGGGGCGTGGACCGGAGTGTCGGGGTGGGAGGAAGGCAACTCAAACGTGTTGCTTTCCAGATCTTCCCTCTCCATGCAGTCGTATAAAGTCAGTATTTTCTTGAACTTTCCCATGGAGATGTTCCTTGATCGAATCTCAGCTTGGACGAAACTTGAGGCGTCCAAGATGGCTGGAGAGTCGGTCCCCCGAGAATTAACAGTTTCAAAGGAAAGGGAGGGAGAAGCTTTGAACCATCCTTCAGAAGCTGGGGGGGTGGGAAGAAGTCCAGCAGAGTCAGGGGAGGGGGCACTAAGTTGCGGGAGTGAGGAAGACCTAGTCCAAACATTTTTCCTCGTCCTAGAGGTTTCCTAGACTTAGCCCCATGCCATCCCTTAGTAGTTTTTAATGACTTTCTGTTAGGGGGAGGAGCTCTCTAGATAGGAGCAAAAGAGGGTCGAGAAGGCCAGGCAACAGGGGAAGGTTGAAGGGAAGGGGAGGGTCCACAGATGTCCCAACTAGGTCTGAACTTAATGGGGTACACAATACGGCCAAAAGCATAAAAGCGAGTATCATGCAGGTCTTTCCCATGGTGAATTATAATCCGACAACGAGCGAAGCTTTGTTGTTTGGCTCAGTCTATAGTCAAGTCGACTTCCAAAAGGTCGGCGAACTCAGCAACCATGAACTTGAATATGTCCACATTCCATAGGTGGTGGGGTATACCTTCTAATCTAACCCAGACACCCTTCTCTCTCAGGGTGAATATCGCATTTGATTGAGGAGTCCAATGAGTAAAGGAAGCAGATAGGGATTGCAGAGAGAAACCATACAGATTAAGGGTGTCGATTTTAATCTTAGGGGAAGGAAACCTAAAAAGGAACTTTCCTAGGGTTGAGTCCTTGACTTCCACTCCAGAGGCCAGAGGCCAGTTGGAGGCTATGTGGTGTTCAAGAAGCTCCTTAGTTCGCTGTGTGGAGTGGGCAGAGACTAGTGCACAGTAGGAGAGAGAGAGAAGTAAATCACAGGTAGCTTCCGTTGGGGGGATAATGGTAGGGTTATGAGGGGAGAGACCCGCCATGCTGGGGACCGGAGAAGCAGACTGCCTTACTTCCTGAAAAAATTTACAGATCGCCACAGAATGAGAAGGGGAGAGGCAACGAAAACAGAGTCCAGAGTATCTACAGTTATTCCGGTTATGACCGAGAAGGCCACAACTAAAACAATGACCGGAGGTGCGACGTCCACTTAGCCGAAGCAGCCAAAGGTTGAGAAGCTTCGCTCCGTTGAACAGAGAAGTAGTCAGATGGAGGAGGGAATGCAAGAGGAGCGAATCGCGAGCCAACTAAGAGTGGGGGAGTAGGTGAATCAGGGATATCAGAGTAAATCCCGGTGTCAGATATTTGCTCAGAAATATCACTTTAGTGGGATGTCATGGGAGGTGGGAGGTCTGCGCACGAAATCGACTGGCAATAAGCGTGAGACACAATTGGGCGGCGACATAAATGCCTAATGTCATAAGATCACCCAAAAGCCCTAGAGTGCAGGGGAAAATCTGTCGTATCACGGGATACGAGAGAAGCGTTAAATGGCGTCGAATAGGCCTCGGAATTAACGCTAACAGGCACGTAATAAGGATCCGTAATGACGCTCCCCGAAAGAGGAGAGGAAGTCGAAACTAAATTAATCTGGGGTTTAGGATAATCCAGCGAGATTATCAGAGTTTGAAAAGCGGAGTAATTCCACACAGAACTCGAGACAGACTCTGTAGCGACAGAGGTGCTGACAGAGTCACAGGAGGCCCGCAGACCAGACGTCTCCATCAAGGAGACGTGGGGAAAGGTTTTATGACGGTCGCCCACTAGAGGAAACCCGCCGACCGACAATACAAAGGAAACCGTGGGATCAGAAGGAGAGGAGAAGAGCTGAAGGTAGGAGGTAGTTTCTGCTTGGGCCAGAGACCGATCCAAGGGAGCAGTTGCTGCCAGGGAGAGGGCCTTATGAGAAGCGAGGTCCTAGAGACCTGAGTTGAGGCAAGTACCTCAAGCGGGGGCGACTCTGCAGAACGGCCGGAGCTAGGGTCCTCGTAAAGCATGACGGAGAACGAGAGGCTTCTCCGATCAGACAAAAAGGAAGCCAGATCTAAGCTCAGATGGCAATGAGCCAAACAGATTAACTAGCTAAAAGATAAAACTTTAATATGCATAAAACAATCCACAGACATAGCAATATTAAGGGCATAAGGGATGGAAGACGAAGAACTATCGTAAACCAGCACCTTCATCGAACCAAAAGAACAGAGAAAGTGATCAGATCCGCCCAAAGTAGACAGATCCCGACCAGAATGCTGGATCTGAGGGCAAGACCTCCACAGAAAGGGGCAATCTACCGACGAGGGAAGATTTCCTTCGCAAGCAGAGGCAAGGGGGAAGGGGAACACCCTAGCGCTACTTACCTGCGAGGAAGGGGTTGCTGGCAGGGAGAAGGCAATGCCCTCAGAAGAGGAGCACTTCCTCGATCTGCGATTCTTTTTATGGATCGGAGCTGCGCGAGGGACATCCTCCTCCTCCAGGAGCCTCTCCTTGAAGGCTTCCCAGTCGAAGGAGGTGGCATGGCGGAGAAGAGTACGGGAGCGACGACTAGGGTTTCTTGAACGCATTGTACTACTGGAAACACTTACATCAAGGATTTTAAGGGCACGACAAGCAGGTCCTTAAAACTCGTATTTTCGTTAATACCCTCCTTACACTGAAAATTGCACGTATACATTTAAATACTTAAAAATCTTACTTGTATGCACTCGACTTAGTTTAATCTCAAATAACGTCAAGATCTCATATTAATTTGCTATTAAATTACGTTATTATCCCTATGACTTTTGCATAAAAGTCGAGGACTCTTTTTATTTTCTCATCTTCTCCTTCGTCTTCTCCTTTTCTCCTATTGTTGCTATCTTCATCTGTAATGGTCACCCTATCTACTCTCCAGTCACCAAGCAAGATTCTCTTCTTCTTCTCTGTTGGCCACCAAGTGGGGTTCTCTTCTTCTTCTCCATCGGCCACCAAGTAGGGTTGTTTTCTTCCTCTCTGCCGACGGCCATCAACAAGGTTATCTCTTTCCTCTTCGTCGACGGCCACCACGTAAGGTTCTCTTCTTCCTCTCTGCTAGCCATCCTCATCTTCTCCATCCTTATCTTCTTCCTATTCCTCTTATTATTCCTCTTCTTCCTCTCTAGTGTCCATGTCCATAAGAACAGATTTGTCATCTGTGCGAGTACACAACCTCTAGCCATCAAAATGTCTTTGCAACAAGTTGTGTTGACTATATGAATCTTCTTAAGAAGGTTCAACAAACAGGAGGTTTTGGAGGTGTCCAAGTTGGAGAGTAAGTGGGAGATAAGTTTGTTTACAATGTCTTTGGTAAAATTCCTTAATTAGTCTTTCTTCTTATTGCAATATATATCTTCGACCTACAACTTCTTTCAGTAGATTGAAGGTGAAGTGACTTCCAATAATTCATCAATGAACGAGTTGATATTGATGAAACTAACTTCAATTGAAGAAAAATGTGATGAAGCAAAATTATGTCTTGTAGAAGTGAAAAAGTTATATTTACAACTGCTTGTAGCTTTTGTCCTTCTTCTGTCTATTTCAATTGTAATGATGTGTACTGGGAGTGTGTTGTATATCTTCAAGTGTTTGATGTATTATGTTTAAATGACAATCAATGGAACAATCAAGTGTGTTGTGTAAAACATACTTTAATTACTTAATGAATTAAGTTCTTTAAGGAAAACAATATATCAAGATCATTCTTTCCATTTAGAAGCCGATACAAAGTCAAGGTAGAATCAAAAGGATAGATATATAGATGCCTAGAATTTCAAATGGGTTGAGTAGTGAAAAATCAACATACCAACTATATGTAATTAGTATTCTCCCTCAAGACATGATATAATCCAAGGCTACTACTATGAACAATCTAAGGTTACTACTATGATGTCGAAAATGATCAATGTAATCCCAAAACAAACATTCAAATTACTCAAGAGCATGGCACATCTAAAAAGAAGAAATCATTTACATTGAAGATTATTTACATGCAAATTTACTGCTCAATTGGAAATCAATGCCAGACAAGCATGTTATCTAAATGGAATTATGAATCAAAACCATTTTTGAATTTTCAAGGGAATAAAAAGTGGTTAAGTGATGCATCTATGGACACATAGAAGCCATAGCAGTTATAATGCCTCAGTTCAAGCTCCAATTTAGCATAAAATAAAAGGCCAACCCACTAATAAACGCACCATAAAATCTCAGAACAAGCAAAAATTTAAGAAAAATCAATACACCAAAAGGATTGCTTTAAAATGTCAACTACTTCAGCATAGTAAGAAGAAAAATACCCATCATAAAATGAGAGCCAAATTTCCAAAATAAAATCCTTAGGAAAAGATGAGCAACTGATATTATGGCTGTCCTTGGAGCCAGAGTTAGTTAGCATTTCGTTCTATAATCCATCACTTCAAAGCAACTAGAAATGGTGAGCTACGGATATTTTGACTATCTCAAATATCAGTGACAAGCTCATTATGTACAAACACAAACATATGATATGAAAGAGAAGTGATGTCTCAAAAATTAGCCATCTCAGATAAAAACAGTGATGTATACAGAAATCAATAGATATCAGATATTAGATCATTAGCCATCTCAAATTAAAACAACAGTGATGTGTCAAAACGATCTCAAAAAATCTTCAGGCAGAAACAAAATGATATACAAATTAAAACATTAAAACATTGAAACAAACACATACTCTAATCAGTCAACTACTGGTATTGCTATAAAAAAAGACCATTAAGCTACTGTTGTATCAAACAATTCCACCACTAGAAAGACCACTACTGCAGTATCAGACAATTAACTACAAAGTTAATAGTTCAGAAAGACCATTAGAAAGTCACTACTACTGTATCAGACAATTAGAAAGTCACTACTCATAACCCAAACCACTCATCTATACCCCACATATGAGATGTATTAGTCTTTGCTGCTGTTGATGTTGATGTTATTGTTGCTGCTCTTGAGAAGAACCCCAGATGACTTCTTGTTGTTAATGCTGTTGTTGGTGCATTCCAAACCAAGTTTGAGAAGGGAAATGTTGTGTAATATGGCCACCTTGGAACCAACCAGATTGTTGCTGGCTTTGTGACTACATTGGCCTTGATTCACTTGCCGATTCAGGGGTACAGGAGAATGGATCATCCCTCTGCATATCTGATCTTATCCTTCATTGCCTTGGTAAGTCAGTCATGTTAGCAGGTAAACCATCTTCTGCAACTGACATGGTGTCCTTTTGCTTTCTCCTTGAAGGTTTGTTTAGGTTCCTTGGCCTCCCTCCTTTCTTCTTAGACGGTGGTTCATTACAAATACATGTAAGTAAGATTAATGTATTAAACATAAAAGCATAGAAAGATAGAAGATTTTAATAGAATTGAAAAGATAAAGTTTGTGTTTTAACCTGGTTTCTGCAGATGGTGGTGGTGGGTCAGAGCTTGTTGGGAGGTCATTCTTTCTTAGACATATTTCATTCTATGCCCAAGCACTCCACATTTCTTACACTTGTGTTGCCTTCTAATTTCTTGACCACCTAAATTCTCATTTTTACTTCTGATTCTTTTGTTCTTGGGCCCACTAATTACTTGTGGTTTGATTTCTGAGGACTTAACTTGTACACTGTCTTCAGCCTTTTCCCATTGTGAGTTATCTGGCATTGGACTGTTCCATTGTGTAGCAATCATCCATATAGTTCTCTCACTTAGCTTGCCTAATAGAACTAATGAAAGATGCAGCATGTGTGCATGACAGTTCAGTGACTTGCCACACCCTATAAGTGCAAGTCCTCTCCTTAATGTCTACTATGCATCTTATATTAGGCCCCACCACTTCTACTTTGTAATATGAGGTTCTAAGAACTGAAAACTCTCTTAAACCTCTGGACATCTCAACAAGGTATTTCCTTGTAAATGGTACAAGAGTGTCAGTCTATTTCCTTACATTCTTCTTTCTAATATACATTTCTTTGAGTAGTTTCTATCTTATTTCATTTACACATAATACTATAGGTCTCCACTTTGCTTTTCTTATATATGCATTAAATGACTTAGATATATTATTTGTTATATAATGACACTTTGTATACTCACCAAATTGAGATCTAGACTAATACTTTTCCTTAATTTCAACTCCCATTAAATATTGATATGCCCTCTCTGAATCTGTCGCTATTTTTTTCATAAACTACTTGACTGCATCAGAAGTGTAGGCTCTGACTGCACTCTAGACCAATTATTCTAAGTGATCACCATCAAAACTTTTCTTTAAGAAATAAAAAATTCTATGTTAATTTAAGTATCAAAACATATAAACCCTAATTAGTTCGATTGTAAACACAATCCTTCAAAATCCTAACCCTAACACTAAATAGTAAGAAACCTTAACTGAAACTGAGAAGAACCTAAACCCAAACCCTAATTAAAATCACATGAAGTATTAATCTATTGGGATGATTCCAAATAAACTCCTAAAATATTCTAAAACTAACCTCGATTTGTCAATCATCGTTGGTCGTTCACTACGATCAGGCTCCACCACCAACACCTTGGTTCCACCAGCGACAATCACGATCGATTTCGTTACTCTCAACGGTGACGATCGTCCGACAGCACTTCGACAGCAACAGTAGTCAACGACTGCAACCAACACCTCCAAGTCGATCGATTTGATTTCTTCTCTGCCAATTATATATTAACGGAGGAAGATGAAATATACGAAGTACTAATTATGGGTTACCCGATAGAAGCCGAAGAAATCAAATAAAACTTCGATAAAAACCCAGTCACACGAAAGTTACGAATACAAAGAAGAAAATAACTGAAAAGCCAAGAAAACAAAGAAAAAGAGAAGAAGACAGAAACATAGCATGAACAGGCAGAAAAACCAGTCCAAGAAACAATATTGTTTCCTTCAGCTACAACTAAAACAGGTAAAATAAATGCCTGCTAAATTCTTTTAATTTCTTTTATGTTTATCATGAAGATTTTCTCACTTAATTTGCCACCATGACTTTGACAAATTCCTCATGGTTGATCTGACCATCACCGTCCACACCAGCCTCAAGGATCATTTCATCGACTTCCTCATCAGTCAGCTTCTCCCCAAGATTTGTAATGGCGTGGCGAACACCCGGAATGCCTCCTTGAGCTCCTCCTCAGAGTCAGTGTCCATCTTACAAGAATTGGGTGGAGATTTCATGGTAATGGCATCATTTTCTTGGTTTCAATTGGACGGATTCCATCGAAAACCTATTCCCAAAAAAGTATGAGCCAATGGAATCAGTCCAAAACAGCCTTGGACCGAAAAAAGTCCCAAGATCCAGATTTCAAAATGTCTGAAATTGTGATAATACAAGAAATCCAGAATACTTTTCAAATTTAATACAGAAGCAAGCAATAGACTATTTTGTGTATGTTTAAGCTCACTACGGTCAATAGGAATCTTGTTAAGCTTGTTTTAGGGTTAGCAAATTAACTTGACTTCAACAAGATTCGAACCTATAGGGAGATATAAAATACACTTCTCCTAGTTAACTTAGTTATTTGAGTTGATTGAAAAATAGACTATTTTGATAGCAGAGTTATAGTCTGATCCTAGGCTTGATAATATCCAACCAGTATCCATCAACAAAACATAATTATTTTTTGTGTTGCATATAACTAAAATTTTAATCAATTGATAGGAAGTGTTGAAGCACATAAGCTTATAACTCGAATAGTTGCATTATCTGTTCATTTTTAGGATATCGGAGTTCTAACGCTATTCGTTAATTATAGATTTACAGTCAAATTTTCATCATGATTTCCTCCATTAGAGTAAGCTTTTCTCTCTTCACCTTGTGGTGTTACCTTCCTCTCTCTCTCCCTCTCTCTACAGGTGGAATACAAACAGTAGTAGTAGTCTACACTGAAAAAATATAAAAAACAGATAGGAGCCCAGATAGTAGACAAGACACATGAATTCACTCGAGAACGGCCCAACCCAGCCCACTTTCCACCCAACTTCATCGTACGGTGGAACTCTCTTCCTCTTTCTTGGTCGAAAACCCTAAACCTATGGTCTTGTTTCATCCCTTCCTTTATCATCCTCTCTCTCTGTCTCTCCCTTCCCTCCGCTCTTTCTCGTCCTTCCGCTGCCGCCGCCGCCTCCCTTCCGTCTTCATTCCACTGCCGTCATCGTCGCCGACCTCCCCCTGCCTCTTCCTTCCTCCCTTCTCCTGCTGTCGCCGTCGACGCCTCCCCGCCTCTCCTCCTCGCCGTCCCCGTCAGGCGCCTCCATCCTCCTCCTCCTCCCGTCTACGGCGCTGCCCTCCCGCCTCCTCGCTGACCTCCTCCAGCCTCCTCCCTCCTCCCTCCTCCCTCCCGCTGTCGCCGTCGTCGCCTCCCCGCCCCTCCTCCTCGCCGTCCTCCTCCTCTGGCGCGCGCCTACAGGGATTCTTCCCTGCAATAAACCCCAGAAATTAAGGCCGTGAAAATAAACCCTGAAAATCTTACAGGCAATAAATCTAACACAGGCCGTGGAAGATGGAGCGGTTGGAAAGCTCCCTTTTTGGATCGATTTACTCCCCTCTTGAGTTTGGCAACGAAGATGGTACCGTGAAAGATGTGGATGGGGAGACAAAAACTGGTGGTTCTGATGAGCCACTGTTCTTCATGGACAAGTCTATTGGTGGTGATGGTGTGGCTGATGTGTTTGTGTACGAGGAGGATTTAGTTGCTGCTGGAGGGGAGGGCGGAGCTGAGGAAGGGTGGAGGGAAGGCAAAAAGAGGCCTGCTTGGGTAGACGAGGAGGAGGAGGTTGTCAATGTGAATATCCGAAATACTAACAGATTGAGGAAATTGAAGAAAGTTGTTGATGAGGGAACAATTCCGGGTGGTGAATATGTGGCTAGGTTGCGTGCGCAGCATGCTAAGCTGAATCCAGGGACGGAGTGGGCACGAGGTGAATTGGAGATTGGGGATGAGTCTGATGAGAATGGTTCTGATGGTGAAAGTGGGATCACTGTCTCCCGGGGTTACACGGATGATGCTGAGTTCAGTGACAATATTCTGAAAAGTGGTGAGAATCTTGTTCTGAAAAGTGGAACCAAGCTTTTGCCCGGGATGTTGGAGTACACGAGGCTTATGGATGTGAATGGCATTGAGCCATCAAGTGGTCCGATAAACTCGGTTCAGTTCCATAGAAATGGGCAGTTGGTTCTGGTTGGTGGGTTAGACAGGAGGCTGAGATTTTTTCAGGTTGATGGCAAGCGGAATGCTAAAATTCAAAGTATTTTCGTGGAGGACTGCCCCATTCGTAAGGCGTCCTTCTTACCTGATGGGTCTCAGGTTATGATATCGGGAAGAAGGAACTTCTTTTATAGCTTTGATTTGGTTAAGGCCAAGGTTGATAAGATAGGCCCTCTGACAGGAAGGGAGGAAAAGAGCTTGGAGACTTTTGAAGTTTCACCTGATTCAAGCACCATTGCATTTATTGGTAACGAGGGGTACATTCTGTTAGTTTCATCAAAAACCAAAGGATTGATTGGCACTTTAAAAATGAATGGAAGCTGTCGATCTTTGGCTTTTGCTAACGATGGAAAGATGCTAATGAGCAGTGGTGGTGATGGGCAGATCTATCACTGGGATCTTAGAACGAGGAAGTGCATTCATAAGGCTGTGGACGAAGGATGCCTAATGGGCTCAGCACTTTGTGCTTCCCCTGTTAGCAGTCTGTTTGCCGCAGGATCGGGAAGTGGAATCGTAACTATCTACAGAAGAGAAGACTTTATGAGTGGGAAATACAAGCCATTGAAGACTGTCAAGAACCTTACTACAACGATTGACCATGTGAAATTTAATCATGATGCACAGATACTTGCTATCACTTCTACCATGAAGAAAAGTAGTCTGAAATTAGTTCATATACCATCTTTTACTGTTTTTTCAAACTTTCCTCCCCCAAATTCTAGTTTACAGTATCCAAGATGTCTGGATTTTAGTCCTGGGGGAGGATTTATGGTTGTTGGAAATGCTGCCGGAAGGGTTCTACTTTATAAGCTGCATCACTATCAGAATGCATGAGAGATATTGGACATCAAGCATATCAAGTTGCATCCTTCCCTTTTTTTAACACAGAGAAACAATTAGTTGATTCAATTTACAGTATAATGGTGTTTGCTGTTTGTCTAGCTTCTGGAAGGTTTAGATTTCTCATTCACTGCAGAAAGCTAGACTCCATTTTGTTGTTTTACATGGTAGTTGCAATCTTGCCGATCTTATGTATTTCTTTCAATGCAAAAGTTCAATCCTTGCTTGTTACTTGTTTGACCTTTAGCTTAATGATAAGATCCTCTTGTTCCTTTATGGAAAGTAGCAGCTATTATTATTCTTATATTGTCTTCCACCAACCAGAGCATCTGGACAAAATCATGTCTATTATTTTACATTCCTGAAATGAGAAATAGATTATAAACTTTATGGTACTTATATCCTCTATTTATTATTTAATCTGAAGGTGAAAATGTTCTGTTTTATTATTTTAGCACATATGTTAATGACTCAAGACTTTTTCCATATAAATTTTCTCGTTTTCTTGTTTGAATTTATGAATCATGTATTTAGGGTGGTTTTGAAAATAACACTAAAGAGCTGTAAAATTTGGCAATACCATGTACTCCTCTTCAAACAGATCTGAATTTTTTTTGTATTTAAACTCTTGAGATATCTAGCACAGGCATGAGCTTATAAGTATAAGTAATCATGGGGAATGGGCCAACTCTATGTAACCTGCCCATTATCTGATTTATTCAACTTTAGTTAATGACATACTAGAGTCTGGCTTGAGCTTATTTACCACTGCCAAGCTTCAAGGAATGAGACTCACTGGGCTCTCAATGCACTTTTAAAGGTATGATTTGAGAATTATCTAACATATTGCTATTTTATAGTCTTCAAAAAGTAGTTCATATAGTTTTGAATATGTCCTTAATTGAGGCATGCTGTGAATATAGTTTATCTCACTTGTCCCAATCCACCAACTAGGCAGCAAGTGTGGCCTTAAACAGATTTGGCAATTTTTTTCAATAGGTACAAATTATTCCTGACTCCGGGCAGGTTATGAAAATCTATTGCACATTCTTTTCATGTTTGTTGTGCATCAACAGGCTGCTCCAATTTGTGTTATATGTTCTTACAAAACTTTCTGGTGCTGGCTTTGACAATCTAGAAACGAATCTTCAACAAGATTGCAAATTAAACTGATTCAGGACTTGTTCTAAAAACAATCAAACTAGACAATCTTGTAACAACAGGTATAACAATTACAGAACCCATAACATAGATATATTTACCACCACTACTTAATTAATAAGATTATAACCTCCTCCTTATGATGCTCATGAAGTGCATGTGGATCGTCTAAAGGGGAGATCGATGATGACAGCCAAGACCTCAACAATATGAATCTTTAGTTATTTGGTAAATTTCCCCTTGTAAATATTGTCTTAAATTTATTCTGCAGTTCAAGGCTACTTTACATTCATGTACAAAGTACCATTTTGATCTGCTACTGTGTCTAGTTTATTACAGAACCTCTCTAATAACCACTGAAACTCTTTGTAACAACAATTGTCATTGCCCGTTCGAGAGAAATGACTTAAAAGTTTAGAAAAATGCTTCTCACTTTTGCTAAATGACATTTGCCGGTTTCACAGCCTTCTTCTAAACCATCTCTGTATTTCTTTGTCCATTTCATTTCTTCTACACAGGCAATAGTGTCACCTGTTTAATTCCAACTTCTAGTACACATGTCAATTGTATTTGTCCAAATTGTGAAGTTTTTTGTTACTTTTGAAAAGCCACGACGGGTAAGAACCGTGGGAGGAGGTTTTATCAAACAACAATGAAGACAAAAAACTATGCAATTTCTTCAAATGGTTTGATGAGCTATACTGCAACCCTTTAGAGTTGAAAGAATACAATGAGAAGAATCACTTGGAGACAAAGAAGAAACCGAAGAAGTTGAAGGGACTCTTCTTGATGGCTGTGTTCCTTATGATGGTTGTTTACAAACTGCAAGTAGCTGCTCTTTATGTCTAATGTTTATGTAATCTGCATAGGACTCGAAGTAGCACGTATTGTCTAAGTGTATCACTCTATGAACAAGACTTGCAAACTATGTGTATGACTAGTATTTCAACTATCTATGTTTCTGTTATTTGCTTATCTACTTCACCTTTTTTTCCAATATCTTCATTTATAGTATCTAAGCTCTTCTTTAGATATAGAATAAGAAAAATAGGAATAAGTAGAAAGTAGTGTTGTTATTCTAATAGTATTGTTATCTTATTTGGAAGTGATTTTCTTTTAAAGGTCAATAAGTGTGTATAAGGAGATATTCTGGTTTAGATGAAAAGTAGAATAAGTATTAGAATTAGTGTTGGAATAAATGTTGGAATAAGTGGAAAACATGTAGATTAATAATAATCAACTTGATTATTAAAATATATATCTAGTTTAAAATATATATACATCATATTATATATGTATTATTTTTAAAAAAAAAATCAATATATTGTATATATACATGTATCAGAATAACTTAGCGGAATAACTTTATTTCACCTTTCCTATGAATAACTATTCTAGAATAAATAAATCAGAATAGGAATTACTATTCTACTTTTATTCTACTTTTTAACTCACCAAACGAAATAGTTGTTCTTACTCTACAATTATTCCAGATTTTATCCAGTTTTAAGGTAAGAATGAATGCATGAACCAAATTATTAGAAGCAATGGAACTAGTATTGGTTATCTGTTAATGAACTCTACTGGAGCAATTTGTCTTCTATGCATTCCCTGAATTGATATTTGTAGCTTTCATTTATGCTTGCCATTGATACTACAATTTACTTCTCTTGGTTACTATTTCGTTTTCAACTTGTAACAGTATCAGTAAAAACACACTTAACATCACCAATTATATTGTGTTTACAAAAATCTAAATGTACATCCTCATCTCCAAGCTCATACCTTGACGGTTCATTCTGACTATTCTGCGTAAATACATGATTAGAGACAATACCATTTCGAACACAGGAAAGGCTAACAATTGTATTAGACTTAGTTACAGATTTATAGCTGAATAACAATCAGAAATGCCTTGAGATTTATATGTGGAACGTGATAACTAGATGCTTCTGTCAAGTGTTCACCTTACATACGTAGATGTTGACCAAAAGTTATACAAAATTTCCAATCCAAAGTTTGTAAGTTTACAACCATCACTACACAACGACTGTAGACAGACTTCAAGACATGATTACAAAAATTTAAACAATTAACCAAAAGATGGGAGCCTTTAAACCACCCAAAATAAAGCAATAGTCAATACTAATCATGAGCACAAGTATAGGTGTTGCCCCAAAAAATACAAAAAAGGATAACACCACAAACATCTATCTATGTGAAGTCACTCCTTGCACATCTGCCACTGATTTCTGCGGAAAACTTATAGTTCCACTGAATTCCAATCATTTGGCAAGTCCATCACAATAGATTCTGCATATTTAAACGTATACATTCTTGTATCATAGTTGTTATATTGCCTTGGTAATCCAGGAATGTTTAAGACCTTCCACTGTCCAGCTCCTTTCTAGTTAACTAGGAAAAAAGACAGCTTACATATCTACAAGCAATTATACAAATGACAGCAATATTAGTTTATCTTACAGGAAAACAAAACCAAGAACTGAAAGCTTTACAAATCTGTAGTGAGAATTTACCATAGCATTTATGTCAATGAATTGTTGCTTCACTCTTGGCACTGAATTATAATGATTCCACATATTCCCAACAGTGTCCAACTCAACAACATGCCAATGGAAGCCAAATTTAATGGTGAAAAGCATCTGTTGTAGGTTTCCTCCTAAACTATTACCATAGAAGTACTTCAAAATATAATCTATGTCTCTCTCATTCCTTGAATCAAATGCTTTGAAAGGCCGTGGTCTGTAATTGTTAAGGAGCCACCTGTTAGAGTACATTACAGATAACCGTACTACAGATTATTTCTTCAAAGCTTTATTTACATTAGATATGGGAAGTCTTATTATGGCAAGTCAAGGTTTAATTTTCAAGGCAATTATAACCTAGAATCTAGTAGAAGACCATCTAAGTTTAATAGTTTAGCATAATAAAAATTAAATATCATACATCAAATGAAGCAATGTAATAGAGTTGGATTTATCAGTTTTATGTAACTTCTTCCAACACAACAATCAGATGGGTTGAAATTGTTGAAAACCAATTCTGAACATCCCATAAAATTTTCACAACCTTTTAGTTTCTATAAGGAATTAATGTGAATAAAGTGATTGAAAATATTCACCATGTCACTATTGTCTATATAATTCCATGTTGGTGTTGAACTTGAGTTCCCAACAAAGTTGTAATGTAAATACTCCAAGGAAATGTTAATAAACTGATAAAAAACAAATTAACAATTACTTAGGTAATTATTAGATACTGAGATACCTGGCCTCTATTGTTACTTACAAATGCATGCATTTGCCTTTTCACTAAGATGTCCATGTAATTCTGCCTTTTGCAAGAAATGCTTCTCAATATGAACTTCGTGAAAGTACTACAATAGCCATAATATTAACACTACAAGAAAATTGATTATAGATAACAAATATTTAGCAAATTCAAAATTCATTACACATGTACCCTTCAAAAGTCAACTTGTCATGCGTACCCTGTAAATTCAAAATTCATTGTGTATATACCCTTCTCAAGTTAACTTGTCATGTTTATCATTATAAATTCAAAATCCTTTGCACACATGCCCTTGTACCTAATTCCAGCTCACTTCTAACAAATCTCTATTAAGATAATATTTGAAATTCCTAAATTACCCTCCATAACTTAACATCATTTTAAGTGATCTTCATTAAAAAAGAAAAAAGAAATTGCCAATATATCCTTCACAAATTTTTATCTTTTAAATGCAAGAGACCTAATTATGTTTGTTCTTATTGATTTATTAGTATTATATAAATTAGATGATAATGAATTTGAGAAATGAGCTCTCAAATCTATTTATATATTTACAATTACATCTTGACTTTAGGCATGGTGTGGGTACTTCAATGAAGATTAGGCTCCAAGTGAGAGGAGAGAAGAGGAGAGAAAGAGATATGTGGATTATTTGTGAATCGAGAATTTAAAAAGAGGATAAAAGATTTGGATGGATATTATGTTATAGAAGATATTTTGAGAATTTTGGTATCTCTTTAGCTAAGATATGTTAGGAGTTAATTGTAATTAGGTACAACAATATGAATGTAATAGATTTTGAATTTACAAGGGTACGTCTGACAAGTTAGCTTTTGAAAGATATGTGTGTAATGGATTTTAAATTTACAAGGATATGTGTGATAAGTTACCTTTAGAAAGATATGTGTGTAATGGATTTCAAAGATATGTTTGATAAGTTAATTTTTAAAAAAGTTTGTGTGGTATTGCTTGCTTTTAGAAGGATATCTATGCAAATATTCTTCTCTTTTATTTGTTGCACAAATAGAGGTGTGATTCTGTCTCTCTCATATAATACAAAAATACTAAGGATCCAGAAGATCCAATGAGAACCAAAATAAGTTTGGCCATAGTTAATACAAGTATGGCCAGAGTATGTCTAAAATTGTTAAGTTTAGAACCCCATTCCTCAGAATTTCTCGGAAAGTAACGAATTAAAACAAGATCAGGAGGAATGATCTTCAGAAGGCCTAACATCAATAGAGACATTTGTTGAGAAAATAGGGGTCCCAAGATATAAATCTACAAAAGATGTCCTTACATTTGACTGATCCATGTTCCAAAAATTTTGCATGTCTGTTACGGATTGTACTAAAGCATCCCTTTCATAACCTGTGCCCAAATTAACTGCCTAAGCATACATAAGTGAAATAATATAAAGTAAAGTTAGCCTACATGAGTTAGCTAAATTGCGAAAAATTCTACTGTTTCTTTCTTTCCAGATACACCAGATCACAGCCGAAATAAGCACATGCCATCCATGATCAAATATTGCAAAGGCACAGTAAGGCTTATAACTGAAGAGATCATTCATATGATAATACACTGGATACATAAGATTATAAAAAAAAAAATTTCAAACAGAAGTTGCAAAAGGGCAATGAATAAACAGATGTGAAACTGTTTCTAAGTAGCAATTACACATAGGACATAATTCTAGGCCATCCCTTTTTCCTAAGGTTATCCCTTGTTAGTATGTTATTTGATACTACTAGCCAAGTAAATAATTTAACTTTTAGTGGTACCCAAGCCTTCCAAATGGGCTTATACAAGTGAAATCTCAGTCCACCATCATTGATAGCTTTATGACATAAATTAATTGTAAAAGACAAATAGTGATCAGCCTGCCAACAGATTTTGTCCTTTACCAGGTGAAACTGAAATCCAGATAATATATCTGCCAGTTGACCCACTTAGGATAAAAACTTTTGTTGATTAATTTGTTGCTCAGGGTTGCTGTTGACTTCAAATAATCCTTGAAGATCACTCCCTATAAGATACATAACCCTTTTCACAGATGCCTTCTTATATTTTGTTATTTTATACAGATCTGGAAATCTGTATTTCAAAAAGGAGCCATTAATCCAGTTATTTTCCCAGAAAATGGTGTCCTCACCATTGCCTACTTCAATTGATGTAAAACAATTAAGAATGTTGAAGCAGAACTTAAGTTGTTGCCAAATAGGGGAGCACTTTCTATCTGATGAGTTAAGCAAAGCCCCTAGCCTAGATCTGAAACAGTATCTAGCTCTTAATAAGCTAGGCCATTTTAAATTTGGGGCACTAGTCCAAAGTTTCCATAATAATTTACATTTAAGAGACACACTAAAATTTCTAAGATTTATAATGCCCCACCTCCTGTACTCTTTGGACCTACATAAGGCTGCCCAATTCACTAAGTGATATCCTTTATTGTTTGAAGGTGTAGATTGCCAAAGGAATCTACTTCTAAATCGATTAATTTCCTTTTCCACCCTTTTAGGTAGATGTAATACTAAAAGGTAGTAGGTTGGGATCGTAGATAATACAGAATTAACTAGAGTTAATCTGCCCCCTAAAGAAAGGTATTTAGCCTTCTATGTTGACAACTTGTTTGAGATCTTCTCTATGACTGGTGCCAATCCTTATATGTGGCTTTTCTTTGGTGCAATGGAAGACCTAGGTAACTTATTGGTAAAGTTCCAACTTGACATCCCAGAATGTTACACCCATGCTCCACTATGTTTCTAGAGACACCCACACCAGTCAGGGAGGACTTATTGAAGTTTATCTTAAGTCCAGAACAGGTTTGAAAACAGCAGAGAATTCTCTTAATATTTATCAAATTATTTGTTCCTGAGGATAGAAATAAGATTGTGTCATCAGCATATTAGATATTGATTATGTTTGGGCCCTCATTTGGAAATTGGATCTTCGAAATAAGGTTATTATTTGCAGCCAATGACAGCATCCTATTTAAAATATGAGAGACAACAATAAAAAGGAGGGGGGACAAAGGGTCTCCTTGTCTAAGCCCATTAGTTTCACTAAAAAATCCTGTTGGGGATCCATTGACTAAGATGAAGAATCTAGCAGTTGAAATACACATATATATCCAAGAAGTCCATTTGTCTCCACAGCCAAGTCCCTTAAGAGAGCTCAGTAAAAAATCCCAATTCACATTGTCAAAGGCTTTCTCAAAGTCTAATTTCAAAATAAAACCAGGAACATTTGCAGTCTTCGTGTAATTTAATGTTTCTTGAGCAACCAAGAAGCAATCACCAATATATCTCCCTGATAGGAAGGCACACTAAGAGTCATCAATGTAATCATTAAGGGGAGGAGTAAACCTAGAGGCCAGACATTTACTAATGATCTTGTAAGTACTATTTAATAAATTGATGGGCCTATAGTCTTTTACACATTTTGCCCCTTCTTTCTTAGGAATTAGAGCAATAAAAGTTTGGTTTATTAGCCTAAGAAAGTTTGGATCAGATACCAGGTGTAATTTATGAAAGATTGCCAATAAATCAGGATGCAATATTTTCCAAAATTATTGAAAAAATAATAAGGGAAATCAATCAGGGCCAGGGGAATTTTCTCCAGACAAATCAAAAGTACTTTTTTTAATTTCTGCTATGGTGAATTCCTCCTCTAGTAAGTCAGGGTTGATGATCTTTCTAAGTAACAGGGCATCCTAGTTGATAGATACCCTTAATCTAGAACACTTGTTTAATTGTTTGGTAAAATGATTTTCAAGCTCTAGGCAAATCAAAGAGAGGGAGATTAGGGATCTGCCATTGACATTAAGAGATGAAATTGTGTTGAATCTCCTACAGTTTTTAAACATACCATGTGTGACCGTGTCGGACCCGGAGGGAGGCGGGAAAGGGATCACAGCCATGCCAATGGATGGCGAAGGCGCAAGGATAGGATAAAAAGAAAAAAGGAAAAGGAGTCGCCACCTGGTCTTTTAGGGGAAAGACGAGGAAAACCACAAAAGGATGAATG
>JAMKQA010006635.1:0-27043 GCA_024699735.1 Posidonia australis
CAGATAAAGACTGAGTGGTTAGGTGAACGACATTTAAAACAATAACCACAAGATCTGCAGAATCATTTATAATGCCTCAGAAGGCCACATTTAAAATACCTACCTCCCCGAGCACAGAAGAGTTGTAATGGAGAGAGAGGACACTTCTGAGCCACCATCACCCAATCACCCATCGAAGATAAGTTTTCTGCAGGTACCAATATGAGAGATGGAGGGATTGTAGGAGTCCTAACAGTGTGTGCTTGTGGAGGGGGAGAGGCTAACATGAGAAAACAAGAGCCAGTGACTATAGTCACTACATTCTTTAAGGCTAAATTCAAGTCCTTAGATGGAGAATCATGAGGGGAGATAAAGCAAATATTAGCATTTAATGCCCCCATATCAAACTTGTTGTAAACAATAGAATTTGGGTGGTAATCTGACAAGAATTCAAAAGAAAGGACGGGAGAAGTTGTCTGTCGTTTGACAGGCATCAGAGTCGAATCGTCGGCAAGATCATAGCAGGGCATGGTATTCATCAAAGAAGTAGTAAGCAACCTTAATCCCTCGTTACCGCACGCAAACCCTTTATTAAGAGAATTAAAACAATCATTAAGAACGGGCGGAGAAATCAAAGTGTTGGTATTCTGATAGGCATTAGGATTCAAAACTATATCTCCTCAAGATACGCTTCCCATGAAATCACTCCAACGCTCTGCTAAAAACAAATTCTCTCGATAATTAAATGATTGATTCACTAATATATCATGGGAAAAGCGATTAGAGATTAATGGATGGTAATAAACCACAAAACGAGAATTAGTATCAAAATTAATATGGAGTTTTAATGTCACCAACTTAGGTAACTTCGATGAAATTAACTTCTTTACCAATTCGTAGGGTAGGGAAAACTCAACGTTATTGTTACTCTAGCTGAAAAAATAAGGGCTCGTTGGAGAAGATGAAGACCCAACCAACTCGACTTGCAATAGGTCAACACAAGACAAATCGCACTAGTGAAACCCAATAAGAGAACCTAGCTTTGATTTCTCATGGAATAAAGGAGAAACCAAAAAGAATTTAGCAAGAACCTGATTAATTAACTAACTATTTCTGATTGTCTAGTAATCCCCCTTGGGAGAAAGATCTGAAAAGTTCCCCCTAAGATCTGGCAAAGAAGATACTGGTAGAGGAGGAGGAACATTTGCCAATAGAAGAAAATGAGCTCCTTCCGAGGGCTCAAGGCTAGATCTATGCTCAGTGGGAGAAGCAAGCACAACATGACCAGTGGAGAGTGGATCTGTGCTAGACATGGTTCACAACATCGACATGTGTCAACAAAATTTTGCCGACATGTGTCGGTCTCGCAACTAACGAATATGACATTAAGGAGTAAATTGTCAAGTGCTGAGTTTCGATGGTAGTGTCGGTGTCGAATCAAGCATGTCGTCTGAGTTGACCAACACGTTGAGTTTTTACAACATGAGTCACATGTCGAACAACACGTTGCTTTTTAGTATTGACACGAGCAAAATTTTGCCCCAGACTACTTTTTCTCCTCCGGTTGAGCTACATTTCTCCTCCTCCTCCTGAGCTACTGAAATTTCCTTGCTGAAGATTTTCTCAAGCTTTTACCTCCTCTCCCTTCTTGACGATCGACTATTAGGCTTCTCCACCTTAGTAATATACTTAGATCTCTAGATTTTGCCTTTGTTTTGATGTAGAGTTACGTATTACACTTAGATCTTAGGTATTAATATTTAGATCTTTTGTTTTAATGTAGATCTTAGATATATCACATAGATCTAACATAAAAATGCAAAGAGCTTAGGTTTTTTAATATAGATTTTTATTTTTTCATGTTCTAAAAATACTTAGAACCTAATAAAAGTAAAATCTATCTTAAAAATTCTATAAAATTATTAAAAATCAGTAAAATATTTATAACTTTAAAAAAATTAGAATATTGTGTAAATAATTAAACAATTACCTCTTCATTCTACCATATGTCTATATTTAGTTGTTATCATTTACAATAAGGCATGCAGACTTTGGTCTCATGATGTAGTTATTACACACTTGTATGTTGTTCGAGCATAAAAGATCCCAATATGATCAACTCTGCAAGTCGACTCATACAGTATTGTTGTATGTCAAATAACCACTAGAATGGTAAGTGTTGATAATGATCCAACCAAGAACCATCAAAATAAACCAACTGAAGTGGAAAATATTGAAAACTTTGAAAAGAATTAAGATATTTTGTAAATAAGTTAAAAAAGAGAGGAAAATAATAAGAAATTGAAAAAATGGAATTATTTCCGAAATGTTTCAGAAAATCAAAAGCAATATTAAATGTACAAATTATTAGATAAAATATCTCAAAAAATTGTAAAAATCATAGAAATTTTTTTTAAAAAGGAAACATATTTAGAATGCATGATTATTTTTTTATATAATTAAACTCATTTAATTTTTTGTTTTCAGTTTTCACAATGTCGAGTTCTTATGGATCTCAAAGTAATGGAAGTAGTAATGTGGAGAAAGATGATAAATCTGATGATTGAGGATGGTTGCACGGATATGCTGTCAACAACGACGGATAAAAAATAGAATGAAAAAAGAATGATAAGTGGCGGTATTACAATATTGAAGCAATACATTGTTGACAGATACAGCAATATCAACAAGTGCAAGTCATGTCCAACTATTGTTCGTGATCAGATGACAAAAGTTACTAAAGGACGCAAAATCCAAGAAAAGTAATAGGACAAAAATAGATGAAAGATTTAAGTAGATTCTGTTTAATAAAGGAGAGCGTGAGCCCATCATTGTACAATATTCAGATGATGATACGGTATATCTTCTAAATTATCAAACTCAAGATAAGAGAGACGCGATAGGATAGCTATGATGGAGTTTAAAATGAAGAATGACATAGAAAGCAAATTTAGAAATTCCATCATTGTGGAAGTGTTAAGGGAAGTAGTGGTAGCAGTGGTAGTGGCAATGCATACAAAGATAAAGGTAAAGGCATTGCAGAAATGTTTAGAACATACAATCAAAGGTATAACAATCCAGATTCAGAAACATGTAAAACTGAAAAGTCAAAGTAAAAGACCATCAATGGTATGTTGGGAAATGCTAGAGAGAAAGTTGGTCAAGTTGTAGCCAAATATATATTTTTCAACACTATTCTGGTGAATACTAAAAAGGAACCATATCTACAGCATATGCTTAATATAGCAATCAAAGAAGGTACGGGAGTAAAAACACCAAATGATTATGATATAATAAAAAATATCTTAAATCAAAGAAGTAAGAGTTAGAAGGCTACATCGACAGTTTGAAACTACAATAGTCAATCTATGGGATCGTTTTATGTGTAATGGTTGGACAAGTAACACCAAAAAACTGATCATCAACTTCATCGTCTATTGTGATGGCCGCACAATTTTTTTAAAAGGCCATTGATGCTTCTGATACTATCAGAGATCGTAGATACATTTATAAGCAAATTATGAAAGTCATTAAACAAGTAGGACCATCAAATGTGATTCAGATTGTCACTGACAATGATAGTAATTTCAAACAAGTTGATGAAAAAATTATGTTTAAGCATCCTATCTATTGGACATAATGCATTGATCATTGTATTGATTTACTACTTAAGGACTTTGGGAAAACAAAGTTGGCAGAGAAGACTTTTAAAGAAGCAAAGGTTGTAACAAACTTCATTTACAACTACTCCTACCTATTGACCTTTATAAGGTCACCCAAGTGTTGTGGTAGTGACTTGATTCGACCTAGAGTTACTCGATTTGTAACAAATTATATTGCTCTCTGATCAATGATTGATAAAAGAAGCAGACTAAAGTACATAATTAATTCATAAGTGTGGTATAAATAGTAATACTCCAATTGGTAGGAAAATAAACTCTATAATTAATAGTCGGTCTTTTTGGAAGAACGCTTGAAAAGTAATGAACATGATAAAGTCAATTTCAAAGGTCTTTCGCTTGGTGGATGGTGATAATAAACCTACAATTAGTTTCTTGTACGAGGTAATAAAGTTGATAAAAGATATTGTGAAAGATGTAACATACAGATCTTCGAAGAGATACTTAAAAATTATTAAAGAAAAATAGTCCAACATGCTTCTTCACCCTTTGTATGAAGCTGATAAGTAGTTTGATATATAGATTCATATTTGTCATAAATATATTTATATTATAATTGGTTTCTTAATAACTTTTCTTTGTCAATACGATCATGAACTTGGAAATCATATTGATTTACTATCTTCTATGAGAATGGTGATAAAGAAATTGGAGTCAAATGTTGATATTCAAATACAAGTTTTGAATGAAATTAAATACTTTTGGAACCAAATGTTCAGTTTTGACGATTCTCAACCGATTCGTGGTCATGCTTCGATAACTCCAAGTAAGGATTTGAATATTATTTATTTTATTTCATAACATTACATCATAATATGGGTAATAAACTAATAATCTAATATCATATTTAAGCTAACTGTTGGATAGAACAAATGCTCTAAATTTGAGAAAAATTGTAATAAAGATTTTATCTCAAACTACCTCAGTTTTAGGATGTGAAAGAAATTAAAATACACTTAATCTTATATATATATACAAAGAAGAAACAGATTAAGAACACAAAGATTAAATGATTTTGTGTTTGTTTACTATAATATGAGGTTGAGAATGAAATATATCAGAAAAGAAGAAAATAAGGATCACTTTGACCCACAGGGGCGGATGTAGGTGGGGGCCAGTGGGGACTTTGCCTCCATTGGATTGAAAAAATAAAACACTATAGTATATATTTTTTTGTGCAAATAGTCCCTATATAACATTATTTCTCTCTAAGTTCTTCCCTACCACGCATATGCACTCGTAGACTCTTCGTCTTCCCTCTCCCTCAAGTCTTGACCAGATCGACGACTCTTCCTCTTCCGGCCGTCATCCACTCTCTCCTCCTCTCTTCTTGGAAAGTGCAATTGTCGACAACGCTTCCATCCGCATCACTCCGATTGTCCACGAACCACGATCCATCGTCACTCTGTCAGTCCATCACCGAGGCACCGCTGCACCACACCGATTCCACAGTCCACCCAACGACGCAGCCGCTGCGACGATCGACGGACGAGAGGCAAGGTCCTTGCGGAGTTGCCGTAAGGAGATCCTCCATCCTACTCGACTACTCCTCGAATCCTACTCGGCTGCACTCTTGTCAGTTCTCATCGACTCCTCCTCGACGACTCGTTGGCTCAACTCCTTTTTTGACCTCCAACAGTGGGCAGCGGCCACCGGATAACGGGTGAGGTTAATTCCCACAATAATTTAAAGTATAGTTTGATAATTTATTTTTTATATCCCCCATAGTGAAAAATTCCTAACTCTGTCGCTGTCGACTCAATTGATTTGGCATATATATACAATGAAGATCTTATACTTGAGTGGTTGCAAGAAGATGGACAAGCAATACTAGATGAAAAATAAGGTAGACCAAGTTCAAGAATTGCTACTAAAATGAACAATGATGTTTAAGAATACATTAATTCTTTAAAACATTCTCGTAGTGAAACTCCACGTTAAGGTGGTAAAAGTGATACAGATGATTCCTCACAACCATCAGACGATAATGAAGTTGGTGACAGTAGATATGCAGCTCAACCTAGAATTGAAGACCTACGAGGAGAAAGTCAAATACCACTTAGTTCATTCACAAGAGAAGATAAATTCACACAAACCATGCAAGATGAGCATCATGGAGTCCAATAACCATCAAGACCTGATTCTTTGTTGTATCATTATAAAAGAAAATCTCGCGAAGATACAACAAAAGATTCAGATTCTTAGAATAGTCATACTAGGAAAAGTTTATTAGAGTCACTTTACTCTATGGATATACATAATCCTATAGATCCTTATGACTACAACTCTTTTGGAGATCATTCTTATAATGGGCCATCAGATAATACCTCTGAAAGTGGACGGATGAGAAGTTCATCATCCTATGTCCCAAGTCAACAAAGTTAATAGGATATGAGCTTCATCTTCAACTACATACCACCACAAGCAGAATATGAGTAGCAACCTCATCAATGTCCTCCAAGTCAAGATTACTTCCGTCAATAGCCTCAATAAATATTTATTCCATAGTATCCACCAATATGATTCTTGATTCAACTGCCACTGTCGCAGTATCACCATCATATTACGCAATACCAAATATATTATAACTATATGCCACTGTCACAGTATACCAACTGCGTGTTGTGGAGGAAGTTTTAGATTCAACAACAAATTCATCGTGACCATAACATAGTTGAATAACAATAAGATGTTGATGAACCAAGACATTCTTTCTAATATTAAGCATATATGCGGTAACTTTTATTAGTACTTTTATTTTTAAGCATTTATTAAGTATTTTTACGTATTATTTATATTTCAAAGTATTTATATTAAGTTTATATAATGTATTTCAATATAATACATATTTAGAAAGTTGATCTAAGTAGTCTAAAATATAGATTATCGTTTACTTTAGCTTATCTTAAAGTTTTAAAGTAAAATTTGAAATTTTTTGACAATTTGTGTGGACTTCTTTAAATTTTCCATGTTTCCACCGATGTTTCCTACTTTTATCATATTAAAGTTTGACATGAAACCAATGTTTAGAATCTTGGTATCAAATGCCTCATAAAAAGTGATATCCTGAATAAAAGAGAGAGAAAAAAGGTCAAAGAAAAAAGAGAGGTTCAAAGACCTCGTCAAAGACTAAGAGGACAAACTCCTTCTTCAATCATGTCTGGTTCTAATAAAGCAAAGTTAGTGAAGGTTATTTAAAAGAAATTTACCCATTCTCTTGCTGCTAAGGCAACTGAACGGATGGATCGATGGAGCAAGTCCTTCCCTAACGCTGATCGAGACATAAGAGAGTGGACAACAGTTGGTGGATCCAAAAGGCAGATATGTCCTTCACCTCTTCAAAGCAGGAGAAAGAGCAAGGGCAATAACACGTTATCAAGATGTAGACGTCTCTTTGTGTGATTGTGTCATCTTAACGCTCGATATGCACCATTGGAAATTTTGTCATCTTCTTAAAGACAACTAGTGCAACCTCGGCCTCCCGGGACCTTTTCATCCTAGTCTCCGTTGCTTCCACTGCTATCGACGATCAACACGCCACCAGCAATGAACCACTCGGAGGTAGACATGGAAATCTGATCAGGCCGGTCCAGGTCCGTTCGGTCCAGTCTGGGTTCGAAAAAATCACTTGTGGGCCGGACCGGGTCAGGTCCGTCGCGGGCCGCGGGCCGTGCAGGGCCAAACGGACAGGCCCACCAAGGTCCGCGGACTAGACTCAGTTTGACCCACGAAACAGTCTGAACCGGACTGGACCGGCCCGCGCACAGTGAAAAAAAAGAGAGTTGTTGCAGCCAACCCGGATGCGGGCCATGGGTCGTGCTGGACCCATGGCCTGTTGCGGCCGGCCCGACCCGGCCCAGTCTAGGTCCGATCGGGCCGCCTGTTCCATGTGTACTCGGAGGCATTCAGGAAGGGCAGTGGAAATCTTTGGGGAAGTGGGTAGGTACAGAAAATGATCTTGGTCTTGGGAAGAAGAACGTGTTGATGGGAGAAAAAATTTACACACGTGACGCATAACCAAGTAATGTTAAAGAATTTGATATTGTTGGTGGGATTGAAACTGGTATGTCTAGAAACTAACTTTTCATTAGTGATATCATTTACTTAGGATGAAACTCAAAACACACATGATTGTACAGTTTATACATGAAGGTTTAAAAGCCAAAGACGTTTGAAACATCTTATGCTCCAACACTATATTAAACTCATGCTTAGAAATAAGCATAAGATGCATTATTCGTGACCTAAATTTCTAATTTTATTACTATCTAAGGCATTGTTTAGAATTGTATTTTGAACTATAATTTTTGCTAAAAAAAGGAAAATAAATTTCAAAATTATCTTCCATTTAGAATTTTTTTTTTCAAAAACTCTGAACAACTTTTTTGTGTTTTTGAACTAAAAAAAATATAGATAGAAAAAGTGTCATACATAACTTTTGACGAAAAAACTAACTTTTGATTAAAAAAATTGTATTTCCAAAAGCAAAAGAAGAACGCCTACCGTGCATCATTAAATTAATGTTTCGAAAGAGAGTTAAGGGTGTAAAGAACTAGTTTACTGTCAGAAGTTTTGTCTAGGAGTGTGTAGTCTAATGTTCTAAAGAGTACAGCCAACTTTTGGAATTGATGACATTTTTAATCAATCTGTAACTACACAAAATTTGAACTGCTATAAGCAAGCAATTTAAACTAAAAAGCTGAGACTTCTGACTTTGCGCCTTGACCAGCACGTTTTCACCTCTTTAACACATTAAGATATTTTTATTCAAAACCATGGCAAATTTCAACAATAAAAACAAATTGACAATGATTATGTCTACTGGTGAAATTTATATTCACAACATTATGTCTACTGGTGAAATCATTATGCCTAATTTATGAAATTCTTTTCTCAAGGATAGAGCATCTGTCCAAGTTTCCCATATATGACATTTTCGTATAAAGCAAATTGACAAGTAAATCCACGATATGTAGATTGACATCTTATAACACAGAGGGATCATCATTTAATCTCTATATGTAGCTGGGATTCCCGTTCAGAATCAGGGAGTAATATATGCACTTCTTGTAAATTCAGGTTTATTTATACAAGCCACTCTCTTTCATATTATATACTAAGACTTGTTATATATTCCGACATCAAAGGTAATGTCACGCAGACAACTATTACAAATAAGTTACAAGTTAACTACAGAATGAGGTGAAAAAATGATCTCCATGGTTTTGAACATCTGCCTCATAGTCCAACATAATTGGGGGCAAATTGGAGTTGGAAGATGAGGTGGATTCATTCACTTGTCCTCCAAGTAACTTGTCCAACGCCTTCCAATCAATGAATTGTCCACCAGAGTCATATGTCTTGCCATCATGCTCCTCGAAAGCTGCTGGGGCAATGTGGTGATCATCGCAGCATTCCTTCGTTACTGGTAGACCGCTGGGACTATTCAGGTGAGGAAGTTCAAAGAGATGGCTGAGATGGACTTGCTTAGACTCCAATTCCTGCTCACAATTAGTTAACAGTTGCTCATGATGATAATCTCCTACCAGATGAGAATTCACAAAATGGGTCTTTTGTTTGATGTCAATTGGTGTTGGCATTAGTCTCATCTGTTCATTTGCCCCGATGTAGTAAGCTGGGTTGTTCCAATAATGGAATGGCTGTCTCTGACTTGGAGTTGGCTTTCTAAATGCCCGGCAAACGACCCATCCTTCTTCCTGCAAACACATAAAAGAAGAACAAGTACCATTAGTCATATGCATGTAATATACTTCATCTTACATAGTTGTTAGTTAATTTTGGATCAATTATTGAGATGAACATATCGCACTTGCCTGAGGAGGGCCATGTTCAGTGGATTGGAGACGGTACTCATGCATGATCCAATCACTTTTCCTTCCATTTGGAGCTCGGCCCTCGTAGAACACCAGTGTCTTCCTCATCCCTATGATTTTGGACTTGGATACCACAGCCTTGTCTCTTCCTGTTGCCTTCCAAAATCCAGCAGCTGTTGCTCTATTGGTTCTTGTTCCCGTCGGGTACTTCTTGTCCTTGTGGCTGAAGAAGTACCATTCGTTTCGATCCTCGTGCCCATACTTGCATCTATCTGCACATGTCAGAAGGATATTATCATCAGAAAGGAAAACAATAAAACCAATTCTTTTGTTCTCCAAAATTATATAATGCGAACCTTGGAGATCCCATGGCTCAATTCTGTAGAGGTCAACATCTGCTATAACCTCAATGTCGATCTTCAAAGAAGCCACCTTCCTTGTTAGGTAATAACCCACAAGCTCTTCCTCGGTGGGATGAAACCTGAACCCTGGTGGGACACATGATTCCACTTCCATCACCAGATGAGAGACCTGAACCCTAGTAACTTCCATTGGTCAGAAACAAGGAAAACGTGGTACAAGCGTTCCTAGAAGAACGAAGTTCATGACATAGGAGAAATTAAAATGCATGCATGAATGACCTTTCACACATAAAAGCAGAAGAAAGGGAAGGAGAAAGAACAGCTTTTTTCATTGTTAGTCCTTGCTAACAAGAACCATCTGTTGTGCCCACAAGGCATCTGTCATTTGAGGTTATTTTTTAAGGGAAAAAGAACAACAGCCGATAAAATTGGCATCCAATTGCAAGTTGCAAGCATGCTCAAAGTTTGCTTTGAGTGCACTCCATGCTTTGGCTACTCTACGTTTTCAAACTAGAAATTAACACTCCAAGCAGAGAGAGACCCTGCAACATCATTAATTTGCAGAAAACCAAACGAAAGTACATATATGACCACAAATTTTCTGATATTAATGATACAAGAAGAGACAAAAAAGAAAATTAGGGTTTCCAGTTGGAATGCAGAAGGAACTTCTGTAGAACGTTAATCTGAAAGGAAAGAGAGGAAATTGAGACATCTCACTTTTTTTTGGGTATCTGCAAGAAGTTCCAAATATCTGCAAAGTAGATATATAACATGCAGGTTTGCATGAAACATGACTCCAAAGAAATGATAAACATTCAACTGAAACACAAAACCACCAAGGTGTAGCGGAACTTACGGTATTGTGGGAGTTTTCTTTTAATCAAGAGAGAAAAAGAGAGAGAGATGGAGAGACGGATTTGTGCACGAACTGAAGATGAGACCTGGAGAAGAAGCATTCTATATATAAATCTGTGGGAAGGAGAGATGAAGAACAGAAGTTGTGGGGAAGAGAGAGAGAGAGAGAGAGAGAGAGAAGTAGCCATCGATTACGCGTGGGGTGGCAGAGATGGAAAAATAAAAAAGGGAAGAAAGGAAAAAGAACACCACCCTTCTCTATCCCTGTAATCTATGGATGCATTGTCTCTTAAGCTTTTCACTGTTTTCGTCTATTCTTTTTATGTTTTAAGGTATCTGCATTGGATCTCAAGCCAGATTTGTGTGCCGTCCAGTTCCACTTGTCTTCTCCATTTGGCAAACCAAGTGGTGTGTGGGGACTGGAAGACACTCCGGGCCTTGTCCTTTTCATGCAACCAATCAATCATCATGTAGTTCCTAGTTCTAACCCATCTCCAAATTAAGACATGCCTACCGACATGATTTAGGGTTTGATCATTTGCTGCACATGGTTTTGTTCCATGCACTTCTTTCTATTACAGTCTCTTCATACTGCAGTCTTTACTATTCTGCAAACTGTTGCAGTCCTTTCGTTTTGTTGTTGGGTTTATATGAAATTCTGCTGGAATGGATTACAAAGAAATTCTTTTGGAATGGATTACAATGAAAGCTGACAGATTAAAACACGTAATTTTCATTGATTTTGTATAGTTCATGTACAACTGAGCTAAACATAATTAATTAACTAAAACCAAGTAGAAACTAGCAAATGCCTTTGCAAATTGTGATGATTGAATATAACTTTTTTTACCACACGGTCACCGACTGAATTTGCCGCCCAATCTTCTTTTACTAACAAACCAATTACCAAATCAATCAAATCTTTTGGGACACCCCTCTCATTCTTTTTGTCCCCCTCCTCTTAATGAGGATTTAGTAAGGTGGCACTGACCGAGATATGCTTAGACTTCAAGACACCACTTTACATAGATGTGATTGAATGAGCATCTTCTTCAGGAATATTGCGCTCATCCATTAAACTAGTTCAGATAGACCAACCATATGCATCAGCAAAGTTAGATTTCTTTTATCGTAAACAGGAGATCCATGTTTAAGGTAGTTTATTGATTAGTTGATTCTTCTTGACTAAAATGCTATAACCCAAATCTTTGCGGATAATATACATGGTAGGTGGCCGGGTTCACTGTTCCCTCGAATTAACTTCAGAATTCCTGTGACAATGACAGATATGAGATTTGTATACATAAAGCACTTCACTCACCTTCTAAACTCTGACGCAATCAAACTGATACTGCTGTCAATGCACTTAAAGGACCAACATGAGATCTCTTATCATGATGCAGTATTCAAAAGATCTATTACTTATATTTTATAGCCCACCTGTGCCCATCAAGGCCGCGACTCAGCGAGAGTCTTGGAGGTTTGTCGAGATTGGCATCTAGAAACCTGACATATATTCAAGACAAATCTATATTTTCTACAATTCGGGATCCTTTTTGGAACAAAGAATTGCTGTTGGGTTTCAACCAAGGAAATTCCAACTAATGACCCATCTAGCAAAGCTGAAACTAAGACTTACTGTCAGAATTTGGCTTGAAGAAGAGTTTCTTCTCTTGAAGTAATTGGTCTCTCTCTTCCTCTCAAAAGCGTGTTCTTCAGTAAAGCCATATCTCCCAAGATTTCTGGTATTGTATATGTGCAATAGGCTTACCTTTCTAACACACCAGAACTAGAACAGTGCTGTCCAAGTTAGTTAGTGGGGTTGGGTCGGTTTGTGGGCCGGAGTTATCATGCTTCATATATGTAAGAAAAGATATAATATGCCTCTTCATCAAAGTTCATCATATCCATATTTGTACTTTTGAAACTAGTGTTGTTCAAGTTTCGGTGGATTAACCAGCTTGATTGTGACATGTCTCCTATCAGAAATCTACGGCTAACAACCACCCATATCTGACCACGCTTGTAAAACAAAGTGTTCTTTTGAGCAGAAATTTCAGCTCCAAACAACCACCCATCCTACTGTACTTTTTGAAAACAAAGATCTTGGTTTAGATTGTGCTCGCATAATTTGCTTACTTTAATTAGTTCTTGGATGTTTTCGCTCAACTGATTCACTTCGTTCCTAGGAAAAAGTGTTGGAGAAATACTCTAAATAATTCAAAATAAATTAAGAATTTAGCAGATGTTTGCACAGATATCTGGTAAAGATAGAGGCATGAAAAAGAGGACTTTACAGACATCTAAGTTTGGATGTCTGTTAGTTCGTTTCGAAAACTTTTCAAATGTCCGGACTAGACATCTTCTTGTTCGTTTTTCAAAAGTAGTGTCTGAGTAGATGTCTATTGCAATGTAATCTATTTTTCGTTTTCAGATTTGAAAAGTTTTAAACGGTTGCTTCCTTTACAATAAAGATACTAATTATAAAATTTATTTTCTTTGTATTTAAAAGGAGAGATAATTATATTATCTCAACTATTTATTAAGAGAGATAATCTCATATCTCTACAAGATATTAGGAGGGATAAATTCATTACTATATATACATATGATATGAGATATTATATTGGAGAGTGAGAGAGAGAAATCTTCGTGGAAAAGTTTCGAATATGTGACTACGTAAATTTACATCTTCTTGGAAGATGAGAAACACACAATTGTACGACTTCTAAGAGAACGAAAAGGAGGCTGATGGTATGCTTCAAGAGGATCAAAATTTCACTTTGTTGTTTTGTCTATGAGAAATGGATAGAAATGCATTCTAGCAGTGGTTCTTTTGTAATTAGCTATGAGCATATGCATCACGACTCTTCCTTGTCCCTTGTTAGTACTTGGAAGTGGTTTGGTTAGAACTCATTGCACTTTGGAGACTGAATAATGCTTTAAGCGTAGGTATTTGATTACACCTTAGCAGAGAATATAGACGGTCTTCTACTTAAAAGGATTTTTTGTCATACACAAATAAAATATCTCCATATTCTCTAAAAAAATTATCTTTATATAGATTCTATTTTACATATTATTTGTGTTTTCATTATAAATAATTGTATTACTCTATGCCTGGTAGTAATAATCTTAAAGCCTTATTGTGTTATGGTTAAACGACTAGATTATGGATAGCAATAGTATGAGGATGCTAAGGTAAAACATTGTCAAACTTAAGAAGTTTGATAGACTCATTTATAGTATATGAATACACACATTGTTGTTTGTACATAAGAACATGCGTATGAAGAAATCCTATTTCTAATAGATTGTCATGACATAGACATCATATTATAATTCTCGAAAAGAGAATTGTAGATTTATGCTCCAAGATGGAGATCATGTGGATATCTTTTTCTTTTCTATTTTGTGGAAAACCTGTATGATTTGATTTTGAATTGAGATTCAAATTAAATTAGGAATAATATGTCACGTACTATATGTCCTATTATCTTTCCTATTTTGTGAGTATGAGACTTAACAAGGATTTTGAATTTAAATTCAAATTATATATTATATATGGTAATACAGATGTGTTAAATTATAGTGATTTGAAAGAATTAAATCTTAATTCATAACAAAGAAAGATAAGAACATATTGCATACGATTGCAAGATGCAGTTCTGTTGTGTACAGATGTTGGTGGATGAGATCTAATGGTCCAAAATGAATCTATGATAGATCGTGCGATTGGAGTAGGAATTGGGCGATCCAATTAGCGATCTAGATATTTTCAAACGTTTTAGAGAGATTGAACGGGTTTGATTAGTGAGATTCTACTTCATATACACAGATCTGAGAGATTAGTGTGAAAGCATGTAGGAAAGGCTAACTCTTTATGTAAGGGTTTGATCATTCACAACCTCAAGAAAAGGATTGTGAATTCCTACTCCAAGATGGAGACTACTAAGGAGATATAGGACTCTTTAGAGAATTAATACATGGGTAATGAAACTTTGGCCAAAATTCGAAGACTACATGTTCGAGAAAGACAAGCCCATGCTTTCGCAAGTGAAGGACTTGTTGTAGATTAGTCAGAAGATGGTTGAAGATGAGATGAAACTTCCTGAGAGGTATCTCATTAGGTGCATTTTGAATATACTACCGATGAGTTAGACCCACTTCGTCACTGATATTTACTGCAAGAATACAAAAGTCAATATGGACAATATGTTACGATTCATCAGAATCAAGGATGAGGCAAAATAGAGGGCTAAGCATAATGTGATTACCAAGCAAATAGTTATGACTAATGTTGTTTTTTTGGTCGAATCCAAAATAGATGAGTGACCAAACAATGATGCCAAAGGCAAAAGGCCTATGTTAATTACTCGAGTGAGTTATGGCCCTATAGATTTGGACATGTGTACTACAAGAGAATTGAAAAGATATCCAATCTTTGGTTTATTCTAAAGTTGTAGGGGTAATACACACAAGAAGTGTGAGATTTGTGCACAAACAAAGATCATTTAAAAATTCTTAAGAGAGTTTCTAAGAGTATTGAAATTCTAAAATTGGTCCATTCTAACACATGTGATTTCACAAGCATCATCAACAAAGATAGGATGAAGTACTTTCTTACCTTCATAGATGACTACACTAGATATCCCTTTGTTTATTTGCTAAAATCAAAAGATGAAACTTTTGAGAAGTTTATGGATCTCAAAACTCAAGCAAAAAGGCAAACAGAAAGGAAGTTGAAGAGACTGAGAAGTGATAGAAAAGGAGAATACCGGTCTAAGGACTTTGTGACATTCCACACGGAGCATGGAATCGAGAATAAAACCATAACTCCATACTGTCTTTGGTCGAATGGAGTAGCAGAATGGAAAATTAAGACCTTGCTTGAGATGGTTGAATTTATGCTACTGATAGCCGAACTGCCGAACTACTACTAGGGTGAAGTAGTTCTTTTAACAAACTATATTTTCAATAGAATACCTTTCTCCAATATGGAGACGATACCAAATGAACTCTGGTTCAATATCCAATCAAGGCAGTATTTTTGGAATTTATTAGAGAGTGTGGGTGCTTAGCTTATGTTAGGCTACCAAACATAAATATTGAGAATTAGAAACTCGTACAACCAAGGCAGTATTTCTAGGATATGCTAAGAGTAGTGATGCTCAGATATTTCTAGATTTGAAAACAAATTCCATTATAGAAACTTCAAATGTAGAGTACTTCGAAAAAAAATTCACTAAAGGCAAGAGCATCATGTTGCATGATTTTTCAGAAAATCTTTCTACAAGAGAGAGAAAAAATCCAGAATCTAACAAGAAGTTAGAATCAAGGACTGAGGAGGTCATATCCAAGGTGGAGGAGCCACCAACCAAGCGAGCAAGAAATGAGAAAATCTTTAGACCTGACTTTACCACTTATAACATAAAAGGTAATCTACAAAGTTTTAAGGAAGTAATGCAATCCAGAGATGCAACATCTTAGTGAAATGCAATACAAGATGAGTATGATTCAATAATGAATAACACCAAGTGGGTGTTAGTGGATTTACCTGATGACTTAAAACTAATTTGCTGCAAATAGGTATCCAAGAATAAGATGTTGGCTAATGATTTAGTGGATAAATACAATGCTAGATTAGTTATTAAAGGAAGGTGTATCGATTATTTCAATACCTATTCTTTAGTAGTTTTTATTTCCACTATTTATTTATTTATTGCAGTGATTACAATACAAAGGATAGTGATACATCAGATAAATGTAATTAAAAACTACAATCTAAAATGGAGACTTGACTGAGGAAATTTATATGATTCAGCTTGAAGGGTTTGTAGTCAAGGGACTAGAAAAGAAGGTATGTAAATTGATTGGATCTCTATATAGAATGAAGTATGCTCTCAAGATATGACATGAGAAATTTGACAAAATGATCAAGTCAAATGCCTACAAAGTCAGTGATGTTGACAAATGTATTTACATAAAATTTATTAATGTATGAGGAGTCATTATATGCTTTTATGTAGATGGTATACTTATCTTTGATACTGACATAAAACTTGTGAAAGGTACAAAGAAATTTCTTTCATCCAAATTTAATATAAAGGATATGGAGCCTGCAAATGTGATATTGGGAATCAAGATAGTGAGAACTAGAGAAGGATGTGCTTTGACACAGTCTTATTATATTGAGAATGTACTTATAAAGTACAAGTATTTTGACTTGACAATAGTATACATGTCGTATGACTATGTGTGCAAGTTAGAGGAAAACAATGATAAATTTATACGACAACTAGAGTATTCTAAAGTTGTTGAAAGTCTCATATATGCAATCAATTACACTAGGCCAGACATAGCGTTTGCTATGAGTGTATTGAACAATTTCACTAAGAATGCAGGCGAAGAGCATTAGATTACTATAAAGAGGGTAATGACTTACCTTTAAAGAACCATGCATTATGCTTTACACTTTACTGGCTATCCTGTTGTGATTGAAGGAATCTGAGTTTTATGCATTGGCAGTCGTTGCTAATGAGGCAAAGTATCTTAGGGAATTACTATTTGATCTTCCACAATTCAAATAAAGAATGCTGGGTATTGCTATCTCTTGCGATAATCAAGCAACTATGATAGTTATTGGTAATGATTTGTACAATGAATGGAAGAAGACTATGTGGATTCACCATGCACATGTTTCTATTCTTCTTAAAAGGGGTGTGATCACGGTGATCGACGTAATAAGTTGGGAGAATTTAGTTTTGATCCCTTTACAAAAAAGTGTCACGAGAGAATTCATGGAAAAATACTTCAAAAGGAATAGGGCTAATGTCACATTGCAAACATCTATATATTCTACCATTTAAATGTTTGTTATTAGTTCAAAAGGCAATCTACTAGACTTTTATTTAATGGTTGAAATAAAAAATAAATGGTTTATTGTTTATTGTACTATTTATTTATTATGATAGAGTTGGACTCTGATATGCTTATTTGTTATAATGCATATCCTATTGAGGTTAGTAAAATGCCTTAATGAGTCCTTATACATTTGGGATGCTTTGTACTTTTGCGAAGACACACTGTGGGTAGTACCGTAAGAAAGGATCTGAGATCTTATACTACAATAGCGTGGCTCTGTATCATAATTGTCTAAGACTACAAGCCATGATAGAATTGGCACCATCAGGAGGTCTAAGACTTCATATCAAAGTGGTATTAGCGCTATAGTGGTTGGACCATAGGAAGGTTTGGGACTTTATGCCAATAAATCTGGGATTTCAATGGACTTACCTATGCAATATAGAGATGATGTCGTCTCCTATAGAATATATATGTAGATTGTCCTAAAGAATATTAGCAGACACTAGGTCTAACACAAGGCCTTTATTGTATCACCAAATTAAAGAACCAGGGAAATTGTATATGAATTGATAGGCTATGAAGGTTGTTGAGTTCCTTGCTTAATCCACTCACATCTTGCAAGAAGTCAATATCACAAAGATGAGATTCAAGTCTGTAAGACACCCTTACATTGAGCGCAGTTGTCTTTAAATGGAACACCAGTTTTAAATTAGTGGAGGATTGTTAAAAAATCATTCCAAATAATTCAAAAATAAATTAAGAATTTAGCGAATGTCCGCGTAGATGCTCACTAAAGATAGAGCCATAAAACAATGACTTTTTGGATGTTCAAGCTAGACGACTGCTGGTTCATTTCGAAAATAAGAACTTTTTGGATAATCAGGTAGATGAGAACAAGGTTGATCATGTCTTTTCAGAGAATCGAAGTTGGCTTTGTTGTTTGTCTACGAATAGTGGATATGAAGGCATTCTAGTGGTGGTTCTTTTATAATCGATTACAAGTATACATATCTGACTCTTCCTCACTTGTACTTGAAAGCGATTCAGTTAGAACTCGTTGCACTTTGAGGGTTGAATAACGCTTTAAGTGTCAGTAATTGATAATAACCTAGCGGAGTACATAGATGGTCTTCTACTTAAAAGGATTTTTTATCAAACACGAATAAGATTTCTCCATATTCTTTGAAAAATTTATTTGTACATAAATCCTATTTTATATGTTATTTACATTTCTATTATAATTAGTCGAATTAATATGTGTTCGGCAGCTAAAAAAAGCACCAATAGTAGTTACCAACCATTAATAATTTGCTCTTTTGATTGGTGTTTTACAAAAGTTTTGGTGCTTCAAGTAGTTAATTAGGCAGCTACTTGTTGAAATAGCATTGAGTTAACAATTGTTTTAAGTTGATGATGAGGTTCGATTTCAAGTTTCTTTCCATTCCAACAAATCGGCTAAAGAGCATTGCATTTGGAAATGATTGATATGTTAGAACCATTTTGTGAGAATTCTAAATTTTCACAAGAATGATTTTCAAAGTACAAGTCTTCCTTCAAAAACCTCTTACAACTACGACCTTTTAGAAAAAAACCTCTTACGACTAAATATTTTTCTTATTATTGGTAAATTATAATCCTTTAAATAAAAATATGTTTTGTTTCTAAAATATGTATCATTAAAAAAAATAAGAACATCACTTTTGATGTTAGGTTTTGTTAAGCATCATGATAACTCTTGTATTAGGAATTTTCTGTTGTTTATAAGTTTACGTATTTGTACAGAAAGTAAATTAATAGTAGTTACTGAATATATATAAGAATTTGTACGGGTAGTTTTAGTATTTCATTAATATCCGTCCACACACCCCTCCTCTTTTCTTAATATAATAGATAAATGATCTAAATTCAAATCCATTTGGATCCCATTAAAACTAATCTTGACTGGTACTCTCACATGATTGATATCTAAACATCAAAACCTTAAGACTTGTTAACAATTAATATATACTTATGTTGAGATGTCTTAAATCCTAACATTTTAACTCAACTGTTGTAATTATTCAGGTATATCGCTATTTAGATCTGGTATTATCTGCTTACCTTCAAAATGGTACTTCAGGGATGTTTTGTTTTTTTGTTAACGGTAAACTTTATATAAATGAAAAGTTCAAACATAGCAAATTCAGGACCATATTACAACCCAGGTGGATAAAAAAAAATTCCCACCACAAAAACAAGAGTGGCCAACAACAGGCGATAACACACCAGGCTCACACAAGGTGTTCAAACTGTATCAAAAATTAAAAAGTTCGATTAATAAAACATTAATCCAGAGAAGGGACTTCATCCTCAAAGATCTGATGAGGCAGTCGCGGGGCATGAGGAGTATGCTCCATTACACGATCACTTTCCAAAGATGTTATTGCACACATATTGTCATCTTTTTCAAAGCCTAAACCCTGCGTCTCTGACACTTCTGTCAGGGCCTGGGATGGTTTTCCGATGCGCAGGAGACAGAGAGGGAAGTCAGAATTAATAAATGAAAGGTTAGGAGGAAAAAAGCTGGTATAGTTCCACGCTTGAACCGAGGCGACCGTCGACTCCGACGAAACGCCTCGGGGGGCTGAGCCAGGCCTCATCTCCAGCCTGTCACCGAGAGGTGATCGGCGAAGGGAAAACCCTATGGGAAGAGAGTGGGTCATATACTGCGTCAGAGGAAGAAGATATCCAACTCTTCGGATCACTAGATTTGTCGACCTCGAGAATCGAAAGTCCACAAAGAATTTCGTCAGATCCACAATAGGATGAAGAGAGGCTAATGGGCTTGGTTAAATCAGAAGTAGTTCGAATAGAAAAATTGTAAACATTCAAACCCTTGACTGCAACAACATCAGTGCACAAAATACAAATAGAAAGATTGCTAAATGCAAAAGGATGTAACGTTATTGGCCTTGCCACAAGATTAATATGTAAGATTACCCAAAAATCCAAGCCAGCCACCTCCTCTGAACACCAAGAAAGGCATAGCTTTCCTAGAAGAAACTAGGAAGTGAAAAATCTCCCCCCACTTACAGGGAAGTTCCACGACCGTGGAAGAGTCCCGTCGAGAGGAGTAGGTAGAGGGGTGCATGCCTGCGAGGCTTTCACCCCATTGTGCAAGTGGCGACAACAAGAAGTCGATCGCCGATGACGGCGAGAAGCCGATCTAGAAGGGAAGACTGCCTACTCGAGAGGAGTAGACAGAGGGGTGCATACTTGCAAGGCTTTCTCCCCATTGTAGAAGTAGCGACAGTGAGAAGCCGGTCGTCGTTGACGGCGAGAAGCCGATCTTTGATTTTTCGTGTCAGTCCACCGTCTGCCTGCGGCCATCCTCAACGCTCGACAGCTCGATCTCTAGGCCGGAAGTCCCAAAGAACCTTCCCGAACGACTCCGTCGATTCAGCCACTCCCATCCCCGTCGACGAGCGCCACTGGCCTTGATCCCCACTCCCCTCTCCTCGAAGGCCTGAAGCCTGGAGGGAGGGACGCGGCGACAGAGGGAGGGACGCCCAGAGGAGGGAGGGACGCCCAGAGGTTGGGCAAGGGCGGCTTCAGGGAATTTTGTTGCTATATACTTAATTTATTTCGTGGCCGTTTATGTTGTTTCATATCAATCTTTCTTCTGTAATCGTATTCTCTCTTGTAGTTAAGAACAATCTGTTATTGTTGATGGGATGTGATTCTTTGGATTAATCACGTAAACCGTTGTGTTCTCCGTGCGATTACTTTGATCTCCAAGGGTAAACCCTGCACCGGCAGCATAATGGTGCCTACCATTCATTACTGGCACGACTTCCTTGTGGCTTTTATGAACTAGAGAATGGATCTACTACGGTTAACCGCATTGGACGAGTGGGGCAGTTATAGTATGGACCATTGATGTTGTGTTCTTTTATGAAGTTCACTGGAAACGTAAATGACCAGACTATGTCTTTACATTGATTGTAACATTACGTCAATCACCAATTTTTTTCATTTTCTTTTACGTGATAAACACATTTTTTGTTCTTCTCTCCGTCTCTCCAACGATCACGTAACTTATCCCTCCTCCCCCCTCCACTTCGATCTTTCTCAGTCTTTGTCAAATCATATGTTTAGTCTGTAGTGTCATTCGAGTTCAAGTGATCAATACTAGTCATAAGTAGTTATCAAAGTGTATTGAATTATCACAAACAAATCATCTTGTGCATAGGTTCTCCAATCGCAAGTTCACATTCTAAAAATCCTAATTTGTCTACACAAGGATCACACATACAGAACCTGTTCTCTCGATGTCTTTGAGATTATTGCACTTAATCGCCTAAATGACTTAGAATACTAAACTTCCGCTTAAATAACTTAATCTAAGGTTTATGAATGACTTGAATGTTGTCCTTTTATTGGAACTTTGTGTGTGTGTGTGTGTGTGTGTAATGCACTAAATAAATATTCAGTGGCACAAGCTAAGTGTACAACACAACATATGCTACATTTTATGTAAGACATAACAAATCTATCATCCTATCCTTTACTGTGGAAACTCCAGGCTTGTAGTCGTTAATGTTAATTTCAAGATCTTTGGATTAATGTTTTTTTTATTCTTTTGTTATTACAAGCTAGGATTTTGAAATAAATTATCAGATATAACTTGGTTTGTATAGAAGGCTCTGTTTGATGCCAGAATCATCGAACTAGAGTCATGTGTTGCTGTGACACGAGTCACAAGCACAATTTCGTCCCATGGCTTGGCCTGACAAAGGGACTATCGAGGTTGCATTTTTGAGTCAATATTTTGTATAAAACTCAAAATGATTTTCGAAATGATTTGAGAAAATATTGAGAATGTTTTTAAAAAATATTTCCATTATTTTCTGTTTGTGGAGACTGAGAGATCGACATTGAGATCAGTAGGCCAATAGGACTAAAGTGAGGTCTAAGAGCCAAGAGTGTCAAAAGATTGCATTGACGAACCAAAAACGATTGTTACCTTTGGAAGCTTACGTATGAAACTTAGGTTGAAGTTCCAAGTTGTGTGCTAGCAAGGTTAGCGGCTAGAGTCCTTGGTGGCTCGAGCGAAGAGAATTGTGTACTACAGGTCAAGGGCTTGATTTCTCTAAGTGGACTAAGTATCAAAGACATCGATAGTGCGTACCTTGTGAGAGTTGATCAAAATATAATATGTACATGCCTCGCTTCTAATGTTATCCAAGAGTGGACAGCTCTGGAGGATTCTTCAAGAAAAAAGGAGAGACTTGAGACAAATGAGCTCCTTCACAAGGTGGCTTGTTCGTGACAGTGTAGTACACTTTGACGGTTGCATATGGTTGATTTCAATTACTTTGGCCAAAGTGGATGACACATGTGTGTGTAGGTTGTTGGAGTATTCTATTTGTGATATAGAGTATTCAGACACTATTGGATGTCTGATATGTACATTGAGAGTGTGGGTTTACATTGTGCCTTTGAGTTGTGTCAAAGAGTATTGAGTACTCTATGTTGTGTTTAGTTTCAACATATTTTATTATTGAGCTCTTGGGTGCACATTGAGATGCATTATGTTTTCTGTACTTTAGTTATTGTGGCTGGCTTCAATATTTAAAAAGCACAGTATACTGAGTTTTGGTGGTTTTGAGTTGAGTTACTTAAGATGCTTGTCTTAGAGTTTTACATACATGCTTTGAATGGATCTTGGGGTGGGTTGCAGATAAGAGATCTGTAATTTGTTTGGCATGGGTTACATATGCATGTTTTTGTCAGGTTTGTGGATTATGTTGAGATTTGAGAGGTTTTCAATAGATTCTCTAGGAACATTAATATTAGGATACCTATGTGGTTTGATTTGCGGGTTTTTGTGCATAATGGTAGTATGTCATACTTGTGCGTTCTACTAGCATGTTGAGGATTAGTGTTCTTGTTGTTTTGCAAAGTTAGGTTCTGTCTTGTATTTCTTTGGTTTTATTTTCTTAATGGGTATGTACTGGGTGACCTTTTTAGTGGTCACTCACGTATATTTTGTTTTTGGGTCTTACAGGTGCAAGTTAAAAGCTATGACCATGCCAATCCGAGGGTCCGACCCAGAGTCCCACCAGAGCGAGGAGATCACAGCCACGCTAAGATGGCAAAGACGTAAGATAAGATAAAACAAAAAGAAAAGGAGTCGCCACCTAGTCTTTTAAGGGAGAGACGAGGAAAACTACAAAAGATCGAATGCATGACATGCAAATGCGAAGGCCAGATGTCTGCTAACCAGAGGATGGGTAAGGATTCCTATTACGCATGAGGAAGGTGTTAAGCACCCTCGTACGTCCGAGAAACTCGGTCTTTCTAGTCTAAGTTGCTTGCTAAAGGCCGAATGAATGCTTGTTAAGCCTAGATCGTGCTCTGAACATGCTAATATGAATGCCATGACAAGATTGGATGGATGTACATGATGGTATGTGAAAACTGCGAAGAAATCTACATGAAATGACAAAATCACAAAGTATTACATGACAAAGAAAATCACATGAAATAAAGAGGCTTTTGCAAAGGATGGTTCAAAAAATCATACAGGCCTCAAGAAAATCAAAAATGTAAAAACTCTGGTCAGCAGAATCATGAAAAACATTACAAAAATCTGGGTGGAAAAATTGCGAAGAAGTTCACGTCAAACGGGCAAACTTTGACATGTGAAGTAATTCACATAAAATGACGATGATTTTGTGAAAAATAACTCATAAAATCACATCAGTGTCAAAGGGATTAAAAATACAACAGACTCAAATCATTAGAAGCGCAGAAAACACCATGGAGATCTGAATGGAAAAATTGCGAAGAAACCCACATAAAACAGACAACGACGACATGCGAAGAAAATTACATAAAATGACGATGTTTCTAGATAGAATGTTCAGAAAAACCATACTAATGTCAAAAAGATAAGAAGTGGAGTCAACCCAGGTTCTCAGAATTGTGAAAAGGTCATGAAAACCAAAAGGAGGAAATAAACCGCAAATGGACCAGTGTGGGCCTTTCAGTCAGTTCGTGTACGCCCTCGGGCGATGAAATCCAAATCAAATCAAAAATCTGAAATGTAGGATTAAAGGGAATCAAATCGATTATAGAGTGAGGGACTCAGAAAATAAAGTAGAGAAAAATCCAAAAAAGAAACACATGAGATGCAAATTCACTTAAAAAAGGACTGATGCACACATGTGATGAAAACTATATGAAATGGATGAATAAATGCCTAAATGTGTAAAAATGCTAAGGGATGACTTGGACAATGATTATGTAAGTCTGAGTGTGAAAACTAAAAAATGTATGTGCATGAATTAGTGGCATAGGGGCAATTTGGTCATTTTCATGGCCAGTTGTGATAAATGCATGCATAGAGATGATGCATGATCTAAGTCATGTCAAAATGTGTGTCAAATGTTGAGAAGATGTTATTGTGAGAAGATGTTATTGTGAGAAGATGTGAAAAGAATAAGATTTTAAAAACTACAAAAAGATGTAAACACAATAAAGGACAAACACGAGGATCGAAATGCAAAATTCACAAAAGGATGAGAATTTAGATCAAAATACATTCAATGACTTCTACTCTAATACGCATATGATGGATCAAACGATAATGTGGCACTGAGATGTGTGAAAATTGCACTTAGACGATTTCCTGAAAACTCAAGGTCTAAAGTGTAAAATTCACACATTAATGCAAATGTGATTAAAATGTGAAGCTAATGGTCAATTCACATTGAAAACATGATTTTTAAATGGAATTTATGATTAAATGCAAAATTTGAAAAGCAATAAGTGAAAAACATTAAAAATATTACAAGAAAACATTTAAAACCCTAGATGATGGATTTAAAGTTAACCTAAGGGTCTATATGCAACTTTTCTATGTTCAGGAGTTATTTATTAAGGACTCAGGGACTTATGTGTAAAATTTCAAGGGCCTGAATGTGATAAAAAAATGGGATTTTATAATGATCAGTGTAATTATGTAATTTCTCAGTGTTAATATGCAAAATTTCCAAGAAGAAACTCATTTTTAAAAACTCTAGGGCTTATTGCAAAAGCTCAGGACTTAAATGTGATAAAAATTCAATTTTAATGATAGTCAGTGTAATTTTAAAATCTTTTAGGGCTCAGAATACAAATTTCATAGAAAAAACTCATTTTAAAAGATTCCAGGGACCAAATGCAAATGTTCAGGACCTAAGTGTAAGAAAAACATGATCTCAGGGACCTAAATATGATAAAACATGTATGAATGTAATAAAGATGAAAAAACTAAAATATGCAGGGGATTAGATGCAAATCTCATAGAGAAAATAAAAGAAATTAAAGTTTTTAAACTACAGGGATTAAAATACAAAAAACAAGACTTAAATTAAATGAAAAAGGACTTAAATGCAATGATATAAGGACCTATGAATAAAAACCAAAAACTAAAGGGGTTGGGCCCAAAACATTCCCCTTCGAAGATCGCCGGAGGATCATCGGCATTCCCCCTCCGATGAGTGCTCCGGGGATGATCCTGCGGCGGTGCTGCGGCGGAGGGAGGGGAGTGATGGTCCCGGAGGCTGGAGTAAGGCTCGGCGACAGTCGCTGGCACATCGGAAGGGACTGGGGAGGCCTGAGGGTCTCCCCCCACCTCTGGCTCCGACGAGGTGCTCTGTCGGCGCCAGGGAAGGTGACAACGTGATGGCAGCGGCACTTCGGCGACGGCCAAGCTTGGGCGGAGGTCAGGGAATCATCTAGGTGGCGCGAAGGAGGTTCCCGGGGGTGTCGTTGATAGCTAGGGTGGCCTGAGGAGGTCCACCCATCCCCTGCACAGGAGAAGGCTACGATGGAGGCTAGGGTGGCGTTCCTGGCTCAGAGTCGACGACGCGGCGACCGGGCTAGGTGTGTGGCGATGCAGTGGAGCCTCTAGAGGTGGCGGTGAGCAACGGGGATGTCTGGTGAACTCTGGCGCCTCCCCTACAGCGGTTGACGGCGATGGCAGGGCTGCGGTGACGGTAACGTCGACGGGGCAGAGGGTCCACAGGAGGCTAGAGGATCTCCACTAGAACAAGGGAGCTCCTGGAGGAGGAGGAGGAAGAGATAGGAGGGGTCTCAGTGACCTCCTCCCACTGTAGGAGGCTATGGGCTCACTAGAAGTAGTGAACCCACCACCGAAGAGGTGCAAGAGGGCAGACAGGGCTGCCAACTCCGACCAGTTGGCCTAGAGGGGTTCTACGGACCCTAAATTAACATGAATTGAAAGTTAAGGGAGCAGTCTTCGGTGGCTGCGGCGGCGCTCCAGCGGTACTCTGATGGTTGAGGTAGGGGGCCTCTGTAGGATCGGATAGCTCCTCTAGAGGGGGGGTGAATAGAGAATTAACACTTTTTAATTTACTTAGATCGGTTTTTACAGATTAATAAAAAATAGCATACAAGGAGATTATTTAACACG
>JAMKQA010006636.1:0-34952 GCA_024699735.1 Posidonia australis
AAGCTACCGACCGTAACTCTTATATGCGCGGGAAGAAGTAGCTACGCGCATGTCCAATCACCATGCATGCACGCACACCCACACCCCCCCAGCAAACCTCTAGCCACGCCACGCATAGTACACCTGTCAGCTCTAAAATACAAGCCAACAACCAACCACACCATCACGCCCTTACACAGGCCCTCACATAGATCCACACACAAGCCCACAAGTACAATACCACATGCACAGTGCCAACCACGTACAGGAAACGTGCAAATAGAAGCTAGCCTATGAAACCTAAGTCCAAAACCACAAAATCACACAAATAGACCTCGAGACAGTAACATTTGCTCAAAATAATTTCATTAAAATGTAATAATTACAAAATGAATTTACAAGTGTTACATGATTTCAACAATTGGGATCAGAGTCAACAATTAGACGAGACCGACAAGTACAATAACGATGAGCAAAATGATGTAAATGATGATAGAGATCAACGCCAATGGAAGTATTCTATTGTTGAGATAGCTATTGGTTCATCGTTGGAGTGACATTTGATTGTGCACACATTTGAATTGAAACTTTTCAAATACTTGGAAAGTTCTAAAGTTGTATTGTTCTCTTAGTGAGCGTGATTGTTTTTGAATTTAAAGTCACATTGAAAAAGAGAAAGATGGGTAGCGATGGATGGAGAGGATGGCCTTTAGAGGCCTTTAGAGCTGCTAGGAAATCCGTGGCAGTTTATGCTGTATAAAATCCAATGGCCAGCATTAGTCAGAATTCAGAGATCAAACAATCGAACCTTACGTTTGCAAATATTTTGGAGATATTGACAGGTCAAATTATTGAGATTGGACACTAGTTAAGTTAGACTTACAGATGAATATAGTTCTACATTGAAGATTGATGACTATAGTGTGTTCAATTCAGATTTGAGAAAGCGAAAGCTAAATGAAGATATCTAGGAATAGTTTCTATATTTGTAGTGATCAAATCAACATATTAGTGCATCAACTCAAGTGGAGTTGAGGTGAAGACTTTTTTAGTGGACTTGTCAAGACGCTGGTGGGCTCACCTATAGGCCCATGATAATGGATGCAACAGACGATTTTCTGCCTACCCAGAAAGTACATATGGGCTTACTATAGGCTCATGACAATGGATACAATAGAATGGTTTTCTGCTTAATCGAAAAGTGCAGATGGACTTGTTGTAAGTCTAGGACAATGGATGTAATGGAAGATTTCTACTTACTAGGAAAGTGTAGACGGCTTTTCTATAGACCCATGAGAAAAGATGTAGGTGGAAGGTTATCTATCACCTAGAAGGTGTTAATGGCTTTGCATGTCCATAACAATGATGCAAGTGGAGTTGTGGTTTAGCCGTTTGGAGATGTCAGCAATTGTCTAGGGGGCTTAGTGGCACTAGATGAGAGTCAAGGTGGAGATTGTTGGAGTATGTCTCAAATCCAGTGTAGTTTTACATCGGATTAGTATAATAAAGTGGGCTCTCATCAGACGGATACATGTATTATGTGTAATTGGGTTAATGGACCCTAGATTTTTAGAATTCATACTATTTATACTCATGTAATATCTCTTTTGAAAGAAAGCTTGTTCTTTGATAGTGAGAGGAAAAGTTAAGAGAAAGGTAGACTTTGAGTGAGACCAATAGGATGTGTAAATCTTTTTATATTATGGATTCTCATTCTTATTTTTGTCTTGTGATTTCTTTTCGTATAAAGTTTCAAATATATCTTTGTACCAATCTTCTATTTTTTTTTGTTAACGGTTGAGATAGTAAGAGTTGAATTTTTATGTATGTTCCAGGATTCGAACCTGAGACCTGTGGTGAGTTTAGAGTTCTTCCAGCCACTGCGACAATGAGACATTGTCTTGTACCAATCTTCTATGAATGCACTTATTTTTTCACACTTCCGTAAATGATTGATGAATTTAACACGCAACAATAAAAATAACTATCGTGTTGTTTTGCTTACTTGTATTGTCTATTTATTTGTTCTTGTACGCCATTGTACTATTTTTTGTTGCTTTTATTGCTGCCCCTTGAGCTGTGCTCAGGCTATCCTAAGTCTGTTTTATGTGTGTATATGCCCCTTGAGGTATATACTCAAGCTGACTTTATACTTGCTTTTTGTTTGTCCTTTATATACATATACACTTGAGGGCTTGCCCTCCATTTGCTCTGGAAAAAAAGAAAAGAGTCTACACCATCAAATCCTTGCAACGAATAGAATTTTCTTATTCACGACACTACGTGGAAAGAGCCCAAGTGGAGAGCAAATGGAATAAAGAGTTGATTGGATTCATAGGGCAATGATCTTCTGTTGTTCCATGAACAAGAATCAAACAATAAAAGAGAAATAGAGAAAATCACAACAATTACAAAGCACACACACAAATACAAGGATTTACGAAGTTCAACCAAATAAGTCTATGTCCTTAGGACAGAGAGTGAATGTTTTCACTATAAATCGAAGATGAGTATAGGATACAAGAGATTGATTTAGAAGAGAGATCAAAATTCTTACCCTAAAAAGAGTCATCAGTATCAAAGACTCTCAAGGATTGGAAGATTAACTCTTCTCTAAAATCTCAATACAAGAGTATATATATGTGTGGGGTAAAATGGGTCTGATTATAAGAAATTTTCCAATAGCAGGTGTCCACTTGACTTCTGATTTCAAACAGTAAGTTAGGCAAACGTTCGTAACGAGCATTTGTTTCTCTTCTATGTCTATGCCACTCTTCAGCAAACGTCAAGAGCAGATGTCTATTTAATCCCTATGTTGCAGCAATGTTCTAGCAGACGTCCAAAATGGATGTCAAATTTCTGAGTGTATGCAATGACGTAGCAGACGTCTACGGACGTTAACTAGGTTATTTTCAAGTCAAAACTCAACAAATCTCTACATTGACTTGAAAAACCGTCTCATGCATCGTGAATATGATCATTCTTCATCTCTTTCTGCCAAACAGACTATATCACATATTACACAAGCCAACTAAGTTCACACATTCTTTAAATTTGATTAAATAAAAAAGCTTTGTCATTATATCGGCTTCTTTAATCCCTTTCGTTGTTGCTCTGGACTCCACCTCTATAGTATGAAGAGACTTCATTGTAAACTTTTTATAATGAAACAATTTCTAAAAAACTACTTGGCTCTCCTACATCACAAGTCTTCCCAACTACTGATAATGTATATGCAAACGTAGACTCTACGTTTTTTGAGGGTGGTTTGATGACTCTTTGTTCACTCTTCCTTGCAATGTAAGTTGTTGCAATAATTTCTTTCTCTTCTTCTAAACCAAGAAAACATTTAATATGTGACTGTACTGAATCATGAGAATTCAACTCGAATTCCACTTACTCATCAGTATCCACATCTGTGCTTGTATTAGAAGAACTAACAACAAAATCTTTCTTAGATATTAACCTTTTAATAATTGTCTTCCATTGCTTCAAGTGTTTGAACATTTTTATTCTTGGATTTAATAATATAAATCCACACCTTCTTAAATTAGCCATCAATGAAGGTTAATATATATCTTACACTAACTTTGGATAGAACTCGAAAAGAACCCCACAAATTAATAGGTCCTCTTCTATTGAGAATGGTCATACCATTCTCACTCAAATTTTCCATTCTTAGATGCCATAACTTGGTGTGATTTGCTTGTAATAACAAAACAGTTGTAATTGCTGCTACAGCACTTGCAACTGTAATTTCCTACAATATGTAAAAAATTATTGATCTCCTTACCAACATGACAAGATGACCATCTTTGGTGATTGCCAATACTCCATCTTTAGCCTAGCATTTGCATCCTTTTGCTTTAGAGCGCTAAGGGAAATAAGATTCTTTGTTAGATCTGGAATATGTTAGATATCTTTCAATGTTACTTTTGTCTCATCATGCACTCTCAATTTAACTGTGTTTATTCTAATAACCTTTGTCTGTGAGTCATTCTCCATCAGTACAACTCCACCTTTAATAGAACCGTAGGTAGTGAACCAATACGTATTGGAAGACATGTGGTATATACACCCTGAATCTAGAATCTAATCATCTTTCAATCTATTTGGGTTAGTGGCAATAAGCATGTAATTAGGATCTGAACATTCTACTTCGAATTCACATAACTCATCCTTGTGAAATCTTCTTTGAACTTACTTAACTAACCTTTAAAGCTATACTTTTCCTTATTCTAGATCTTCTAGCAATCGTCTATGATGTGTCCTTTCTTCTTGCCATAGTTACAAAGCTTGCTCTTTTCTTTGAATTTATTTGTTGAATTTCGTTTCATATTTCTTCCACTAACATTAAAAACTTCAGCCTTCCCGTCATTGACATTAGAATTGATTAATTCTCTATCTATCAAATCTTTCGAGAACAAAGATGACTTGACATCATTCACTGATATTTCCTCTTTATCATATATGAGAGTTTCTTTAAAATAATTGTAAGTAGATGGTAACAAACATAGTAACAAAAGAGCTTTACCTTTGTCTTCAATCTTTATATCTATATTTACTAAATTTATTTTTATTTCAGTAACTACCATTTAAATGACAATAATTTAAAAGAATTCCATTAAATGAGGTAGTTACGATAAGTACTTTTTCCATTAGATACATTATAAGATGCAAATCCAACGGTTGAAAGATTTAGAGTCCTACTTATCTTAAGTAGAGACGGATCACTTGTCTTCAATCTTTATATCTATATATATATGGGAATATTAGAACGAGCTTGGGTGCTCACTTGTTTGGAATGAGTTCCTTCTTAGGCCTCATAAATATTTCATTATATATTGATTATATGTCAAATCTAAACCATAGATATTGATATAAATTATCTACAGAAGCTATAGATTAAAAATCAAATTAATCCAAAACTTCTAACTTAATAATTTAACTTGTAAAAATTCAACGATTTCATATTAACTAGTAAAAAAAGGTGATTTTATGAATTCATTATTTCTTGAGACATAATTTTCAAAATCACTTGATTTTTAAAAGGTAAATATCATGATGAATGTTGATCAAATCTACCGTTTTGATTTCACATCTAATGCATGGATTATAAGATATGCATATAAATTCATGATTTATAATCTTATTTTTATTTAGAAATTTTAATCTATCTATAATACCTATAATTGAAATTTCAAAACCAATTGATTTTTTCTATGTTAGTTTTATATATAATGTTGATCATATCCTACGGTTGAAGATTTGATATCACTTACAGATTATTAAAATAACATGGGGACTCAACTTATAGAAAATAAACCCCTAGGCTCATTCAAATTTGTGTGTGTGTGTGTATGTGTATGGTAAAATGGGTTCTTTTATAAGAAACCTTCTAATACGGGACGTCTGTTCGACTCCTAATTTCAAATAGTAAGTAAGGTGGATGTTCAAAACGAACGTCTGTTTTTCTTCTATGTCGATGCCACTCTTCAGTAGATGTCTGGAGTGGACATCCAATTAATCCTTGTGTTGTAATAGTGTTCCAATAGACAGACGTCCACAGAATATCTAAGTGAATGCGGTGATGTAGTGGATGTCTTCATGGACGTCTACTAAGCTGTTTTCAAGTTAAAACTCAACATAAATAAACCATGATGAGGATACTCAGGGACATCTAAGTGGCATTGCCACTTATTGAACATCCATTCGCGTATATCTGCGGGGGAGACACTCACCCTTCTTAGGCCCATTAGGTGAAGGCGCAAGAGAGGATTCAACTTTCAATTCCATATAAGCATCAAGTGATAATGTAAACTTTATCGATCTTGAGTGAGTTTTCCGGGTTCTACTAGTTCTTCATTGCACTCTTAAGTGCTCCAGGTAAGCCAAAAATAAGTCTGCACTGGGCGCCGAGTCTACAAGGATGATAAGTCATTAGTGGTTTTTCTTCTACCATTCTTTGATGCTTGCATGGACACGTAGACTTTCCGTTATCATGAATCCTCCCATCCATCAAAGAAAAGAAGTAACCTTAGAGAGTGCAACTTATGTATTTTGTGATTTTTTTTTTTATTTACTTATTTATATGACCTTGAGGTGTTGGAAGGAACATAAATACATAATCGTTCAGTGGTGAGCTTCAAACCTAGCCATGTTGCGCTTCAGCACTTCAAAATTTTAATTCCCGAGTCATGTGCAGTGGAACTGTGGAAGGCGCGACCAAAGTAGAATGCTAGACTCGTTTCCATCTCTTCCACTTCGTGATTGGGGACTTAAAAGTGAAGGTATAGTTCCATTTCGAAAAATGGAAAAGTCAAGGCATAGGTGTAAGTCCAGTATTAAGAGGAAACTTGTGCCCCTCCTAGAAAGGATGAGCTACTTACGAAGGAAAAAGTTTGTACACGAATCATTTTACACAATCATAAATAATTCATCTTAAATATTAGATAATACTATTAAAAAAAAAAAGAAATAATATCATGGATCCTACTACGGGAGGTTGAGATGAATTATGTGCATATAAAGCACAAATCTACGGTGAGTACAGGTGTAAATCAGATCGAATCCACGATAGACTTGTGTGTGTAGACGGATTAGGTCGATCCAGACTTGGTTTTAAAATACTCCAGTTGGACACAGTCCACGACCCACCATTGGATCAAGTTGTGGGCCCAACTAAGTTGGGTAGGACTTGGTCGATCCATTGGGTCAATTCTTTTTTAAATAAAAAAATAGTTATTATTAAATAATTTTTACTATTCTAAAAATTATATGAAACCTAATTATAATATTAGACCACCACTTTAATATATCTAAATTATTTATTTTAAGATCGTTAAGAGCAAACTTACATTGTAAATAATGTTTTAATTCATTATTAGTTGTGATTTTACATATTTTACTTTTTTCTTATTTAATCTACTGAAAAATGAATTATTACTGCTACTACTAAAATGTGTTCTTATAAAACTAAATGTGTGAACTCTAGATGTATGTTTATATATATATATATATATTCTAGAAAATCAGGCCAAGTTGGCCCAAGCCTAACCCAACAACGGACCCAAATGGACCTAGTCTACTGGGCCAAGCGTGTGTGGTTGGGCCCAGCATGGCCTTTGGCTTGACTCAGGTTTAGGACAGTCCGACTTGACATTCTCTTGAGTTAGACTAGGCTGAACAATCTAAGATGTCCGATTTAGACCTTCAACTACGAGTAATGAGGATTTTTTCGGCAGGCCGCAGCCTCCGCTGCCTCTGCAGCCCCACCCCGCAGCCTCCGCACCCCGTAGGCCGCAACCTCCGCAGCCTCTGCAGCCTCCCCACAGCCTCCGCACCCCACAGGCCGCAGCCTCCGCAGTCCCACCCCGTAGCCTCCGCACCCAGTAGGCCGCAACCTCCGCAGCCTCCGCAGCCCCACCCCGCAGCCTCCGCATCCCACAACTGGCAGTTGACAGCCCGCACCTGGCACCCTGCATCCTCGGCAGCTCGCACCTGGCACTCCGCAGCCCACTGTGCTCAAGCCCCCACAGCCCACGTTGGTTGTAGTTTGAGAGGAAAGCGATTTGGGAGTCAACATTTTGTTAGCTCAGAAGATCTGCTGCGTTTCGTCTTTCCTTCCGACGGGGGATCATCCAACCTTGCACTTCGGGAGAAGGCGACCCCCGATCTCTCCACCTCTTAGGATAGATCTGGTCACTCTGGGAATCGCTCCGGAAGGCACTGCGAGGGCCAGGTAAAAGACTCCGGCGAGGTAAACTCTTTGAGCCCGTTTGTGGTAGTTCTGTGCCTGTCTTACTATAAGGCTCTGATTACTGGTCAATTTATCTATCTATGATCCCATTATGTGTTTGAAGATATAGAGATGGATTGCTCTTTTAGAAGTCCAAAAATTATAGGCTTCACTTACACCATGTCCTGGGAGAAAATACAAGAGCAACTAAGGCTGGTTCCAGTCTTGCGTGTGACGATGATTTTAGAACTGATAATATTTATGAGTTGCCTAGGAAATTTTTAAGTTATGCTTGTGATGATATCCGTGGTCTGGGTATGGGGGACACTTTTGCCGCTGTATCTGAAGGGTGTTTCTTATCCCTTCCGGCTCCTCCGGCTTATACCTTCGATAGGGTGGTAGGCTCTTGCCGGAACTCCTGCTTCGGCAACTGGCGGAGGTGGGACTCCCTATGCACTAACACTCATGCAGCCTCCGCGGAAGGATTTCAAATCCGAGGCTCTTGTGAACGTTTTGTGTACGGGAAACGACTTTGACATTGGGATGGCGTCTGATTTTTGCAGCCTTTCCCAGGTCCCATCTCTGCCTCTCTCCTCTGACAGTCGATACACCTTTCCACTTAGGTTGAAATTTGAATTATTTTTTACTAGCACTCATACTTTAATTCAAATTCTTTAACTACAGGCTTTGAGAAAAGTGAAAATTTGCGGACTATGTCATCTTTCCAGGAAAAGAGGGATTCAGAGTAAAGTTTATTGCCTCCCAATGATCCCCAACTTGAGATGATGTATAATACTGGGACTCCTGCTCTTCAGGAAGACAATCCTCATTTGTGATTAACCTTTGGTTAATTGATTCACAGCAGAACACTGAAAGAGGATTTTTTGCTTTATTAAAATTTTTTTTTGCTTGTTCGTCACCCGTTGAGTGACGAGGTACCATTTTTGTAATATTTGGTTGGACGCAATACTTTGAAATACTGTGGTTGTAAATTTACTAAAGTAATAGAAAGAAATACTAACTACCGTTTACCAAAAAAAAAAACTACGAGTAATGAGGTCTTCAATGTTATTTGATGCTAGCATAAGGATTAGCCGACGGTAGTTGTAGATGCCAAAATCCGCAGAATTGTGAGCGAGGTAAAAGATAAAAGGGTAAGCCTTTGGAGGTAAAAGTTGAGCTTCTCTTATAGTATGTAGTGCCAAATACGAATGTATTGTCTTATTATTGAAAATATATTTTAAACTAACCTGATTTACAATTAGAACGCATAGTTTTGTATATTACTCGTGCATAATTTTGTGAATTACAGATGTGCAGCACTCCAATTTGAACTATTATATATTTCACATGTACGGTTTTATATTAGCATTTCACTAATTTTTAACATGTACAATAGATAAATTAGTAATACACAATTTTAATATTAGTTAAAAATTCAATTTTGATGCTGTCACCAAACCCATAGATTTAAGAGGAAAGGCCAAAAAAGTTCTGGATATGCAAGCACAGCTTTTTCCATAGGAAATTTCTCATTGGTCGAATCTTCAGTAGTTTAATATTCCCAAGTCCTAACCCCATACCATACAGAAATAAAAATGATCCTAGACCCATCAATCCATCATCGATCCATCTTCAAACACTGAAAACTCATTCAATGACCTCCTCCTCCTGCATCCATCCAACCCTCAAATCTCCAACAAATTACTACTACCAACTTCACAATCCAATATGTCAGATTCCCAAATCCCTCAGTGACAACCTCGTCAGTCCAGCAAACCATAAATATCCTAGAAATCAACGAGGTAAAAAGATCCAAGTGTGGTAGTCCCCTTCACCATCCTCATCAGTCATCACTCCACTCCACTCCACTCTGCTCTGCTCTCTCCAAAAGGCACCACCACCAATGTCCGCTCCAATCCACTGCCGGCACAACGCACTGCTCAGCCAAACCGGCACGACAGACATCTCCACAGGCTGAGGAGGAGAACCCAAGTCTCTATTTTGCCCCACCACCCACAATGCTCCGACTTCCATCTCCTGCTTCCGCCCTCCTCTGCTCGGAGGACGCCGATTGGTCACCAGCACCAACTTCGTCCGCTCACAAGGAATCTGTACCAGCTGTCGACCACTACAACCTCCCCATCTCCGAGCTTCTCGCCAATGAGCTCGCCCACTGGCCTCTCCCCGACTACCACGTCCGCCTCTGCAACCACTCCGTCGACCCTTCCTCTCGCCGGAACGCCATCTCTTGGATCCTTAAGGCAACGCCAACAAAACCCATCTTGTCATTTAATCTTGACCACTTTTAGATTAGGGAACGTGGACTAAATTAAATAGTACTTGGGTTTGTTTTAGGTACATGGGTTCTATGGTTTCCGGCCAGTGACGGCATACCTCGCCGTCAACTACATAGACCGGTTCCTCTCCACCAACAAACTACCAGTAAGTGCCTAATCTCGATCTCCAACTTATACACATCTGTTTGGTTCTTTCAAGTACCAAAGCTGAGAGAAGTGCAGCAGGGGAACGACGGGTGGCCGTGGCAGCTGCTGTCGGTGGCGTGCTTGTCTGTTGCAGCTAAGATGGAGGAGACACAAGTGCCATTGCTCCTAGACCTGCAAGTCATGGCACCACCTTTTGTCTTCGACCCATGTACGGTCCGGAGAATGGAGCTCTTCCTCATGGAAGCTTTAAGCTGGCGGTTGCGCGCCGTCACTCCCTTTGACTTCCTCGACCATTTCTCCGCCGGTGGTGGTGCCGCGTCCGCCGCCGTCGTCTCCCGTGCCTCCGACATCATCCTCAACACGCTTGATGGTAGATTTTCTAATTTAGATGCCCCGTCGGAGCTTCATCAAATTCGTGATTTTTGGGGCGTTGACTAATTAGTTTTGGTGATGGTACAGTGGTGGAGTTCTTGAAATATAAACCGTCGGCCATCAGCGCGGCTGCGATCCTCTCCGCGGCTGAAGAAGTCGCCGATTTCTCTCCGAACGTGGACTTGTCTTCTACACAAGAGCTGGTTAACAATAAAGTGATATGCAAATTTAGGATTTTACAATGATCACAATATGACTTGATAACTTGTTTCCTTGCTTGCTGTAATCAATCGATTAGTTACACACTTGTTTGCACTTTTGCAGGAGACTGTGGATGACTGTCTCAGGCTAATGGAAACATGTCTGGGTATCAACGGGTGGCTCAAGAGGGAAACGCTGTCGGAGCCGCGGATGCCGCAGAGCCCTGTCGGCGTACTGGACGCCGCCGCCTGCGGCAGTTGTGACTCCCAGAAGCCCGAGGGGAACCAAGCCGAGCCGAGCCAAGGCGAAGCCATGCCGCCGTCCAGTAAGCGGCGTAGGGTCTGGTCCTTCCGATGTACAGAAACTATAGATACCGTAGACTTGGGCGATGATGGTTGATTAACATCGGCAAAAAAAGGCGTCTCTCTGAAAATAGAGATTTTGTGGAATTCTCTCTATTCCTCCTTTCTGATATTATTCCGGTCCTGGAATTATAAAATGTTCAATAACAAGTACCATGATGAGTCTGTTTCTTGCAAACCTTATCAAAAAAAAAAAAAAAAAAACCTGTTCTTGCAAATTTGTAGCTATACTTCAGAGACTCGTGCTTGTGATGGTACAATATCCGTGAGATTGAGATCGGACGGACGTGTTATCAACACAGCTGTTTTTTGTCTGGATCAGAGTGGTGGTTTTCTGTTGGGAGGAAATCACACCCGTAAATGTTGAGACAAATGATGTACAGATTCGGCCGAAGTTGCCGAATCACGAGGGAGGTGAGAGTATCATTTATTGGCTTGTACTTTTTCGATGTAATAAAATAATCGACAGGGTAAAAGAGTCAAAAAACCGATTCCGTCGTGCCAACACGTCGCCAACTTGTTTTAATATTTTACTGAAGTCATGGTGAACTCCGATGTTTGACTTTATGACATAACAAGGCTTAGTTTGCCAATAATGGGAAGTTTACGGCGGTCCGGCCGGGAAGTAAAGAGAGGACTAGTTCTTTATTGCCTATTACACAACAAGTATGGGTCAGCACGAAAAGCATGGGGTCAGCGTCTTTATGGGGGAGCAAGCATCTTCCCTCCTGTATGTCTGATGGAGACATCTCACTTTACCAGCATCCGTTTGGGTGAAGGAGCAGAGATTTTCCCTCCCTATTCCTTCCATTTCACTTTTCTTTTTCATCTTTACCTGTTCTTTCCTTTATTGGATGACATGCAAGAGTTCCCATCCAACATCAGTGTGTTTCTCTTCTTTTGAGCTATGCACATTGCACACAACTGGAAAGGGTTTGGAAAGAAGTCCAAGACAGGAGCTTGTGATTCACAATTGCCACTCTCAATACGTACCCTTGCATAAAGTTTGTTTGGAAATGGGGCGCATTGATCGTTCTCAAGCATATTAGGTAGGTAGAGGACAAAATGAAGATGTTTGTCTTTTATTTTAACTTTTTCTTTTGAATGTCACTCCCAAAGGTCCACCCCCAAATAGGCAGCTTTAGTTCTATATCATTTGTGTCTTTAATTTGGAGATTTACCCATTATATGCTGGATCTCGATCCCCATGTGAAGTCTTTGCGACACATGGGTTTGAGATGGATTGTTCATCAATTTGTGTCAAAATGATATGATTTATAGGAGCCATGTAGTCTACAGTAATGGCTGTACAGCACTCGCCATTTGGAAGTATTGGAGTTCAAGACGACAAAAGAGACAAATGTCTATTGACAGTAGCGTTGAGTTTATCTCTTGAATTCATTGAATTTGCTGGTCTACGCAAACGTCCTCCGTAGCGTTGCTAAATACAATCACTACAAAGTAGAAAAATAGACTGTCTACATTGGACGTCCATTGGAGTACTGCCACGACTCAAGAAATAAACAGGCGTTCACTGTGTTTGTCTGTTATGGTGTCTCATCAACTTAAGTGGAAAAATAGATGTCCGCTCCGAACATTTGCTTCGCACATAGTTTGAATTCAGAGTTATAAACGGACGTTTGTTAAGATAGTTATAAATATATAGCCCTGTTTTAAGGTTTAGTAAGATGTATATTTTAAACTTGTAACCTAAAAAGAGGACGACAACTACTCTTCTACACTCTTTTTTTTATCCTTATACTTCCAAAATATGATGGATTTGATTTCACTTCTACTCGTGGACGTAAATTTCGACCAAGTTGCGTAGTTTTTTGTGTTTTGTGATGTCTTCTTATTTTTCTCTTTCTATCTAGTACTATTTCTCTCTCCTAAGAGATTTGATTGTTGATTTTGTATTATTCGATACATCCTCCACATGTTTTAATTCATATCTGCAATCCCTTCAACGTCTACATTGTCATAATAACTAGTATCAGAGCTTTATTGTTGGATTGTTCGATTACTCAAGTAAAGATATCTACAATCTAGTTTGAAATTGAGAAGTTCAACTTGGACATTAATTTCGGTCTTTGGTAAATGAAGATGCGTAAGTTGTTTGATTTAAATTGGATTTAAGAAGACCATCCTTGGAAAAGAGATGAAACCGAGCACCATAATGGAAGAACAACGAGAAAAACTCGATGAAAAGGCATTCATCATGATTCAATTGTTCGTATCCAATGAAGTTTTGCACAAGATTGTTCATGAAGAAAGTGTAGCGAGTGTTTGGCAGAAGCTTGAATCTTTATACATAACGAAGTCCCTTGCTAACAGTCTATATTTGAAGTAAAGACTATTTATACTTTGCATGAATAAAAGTACCCCTATCAAACATCAAATGGATGAATTTACTTTTATTATTATTGATTTTGATATTGTCGATGTCAAGATTGAAGAAAAGGACTCAGCTTTGTTATTTTATGCTCTTTGCTACTATCCTTCAAGAATTTTTAGAGAACCTTTATCTATAGGAAAAATTCTATTTTTTTTAAATATGTAAAGAAATTTTTGCTCACAAAAAAATTTATGGATAGAGAATTAACCCAAGAAGGAGTTGTAAAGAGTAAAGTCTTATTCACAGGAGAAAGATCAACAAAGAAATGGTCAAATAGTAACAAGAATAGGTCTAGATCAAAATCCAAGGTAAGATCCAAATTTTACAATTACTATAAGAAGGGTCACATTTTGAAGTGTTACAAGCTACAAAACAAAGTAAAAAAGAAAGAATGACAATAAGAACAAAGGCAACCTTAATGCAACCCAAGTAAATGTTGTCGATGAAGATTCAGATAATTTTGTCCTTCTTACCACAAATGAAAGAAAATACAAGAATGAGTGAATGCTTGACCCCGATTGTATTGATCATATGTATCCTAATAAAGATTGGTTCTCCACTTATAAATCTATTAATAGTAGAGATATACAGATGAGGAATGATTCACCATGTAAAACTATTAAGAGAGGTATAAGTCAAGTTAAGATACATGATAGTATAATAAGGGGCACTATCCAATGTTTGTCATATTCCAGCTTTGGTAAAGAATTTCATTTCATTGGGTACTCTTAAATCAAATAGGTTGAAATATTATAAGAAAGAACAGTCATAAGTTCAAATGTATCAATGACATCATCATTACCTAACCTCAAAAATGATACAACAAGAATGTGGCATTTGAGGCTACGACATATGAACAAGAAGGAGATGATATTGTTGAGCAAAAAGGGACTTCTCAATGGCCAGTGCACCGGTAAACTTGACTTTTCTGAGTATTGTGTACTTGGAAAGATAAAAAGAGTGAATTTCAAAACAGGTATTCATAAAACCAAAAGCAATTTGGACTATATTCACTCAGATTTGTACGATCTGTCACGTGTTCCATTCCATGGAGGTGTTCGATACATGTTAATCTTTATAAAAGACTTCTCAAGGAAAGTATGGGTTTACATGTTGAAGTACAAAGATGAAGCCTTAAAGTATTTCAAGTAGTGAAAAGCTCTATTGGAAAATCAAACAAGAAAAAAAGTCAAGTGGCTCAGAATAAGGAATGGACTTGAATTTTGTAATTCATAATTTGATAAATTTTACATAAACAAAGATATTGAACGTCACTATACTACTTCTTATAGTCCTCAACAGAATAATGTTATAGAATGAATGAACCAAACTCTTGTTAAGAGAACTTGATGTATGTTGTTTAATGCAAATCTTTCTAAATTCTTATGGGTCGAGGTTATGTCTAATGTTACATGGTGAAATCTCCAGCATCATCCATTGATTTTAAAACTCATGGTTTGGCACTCCTGTAGATTATTCTAAATTAAAAATCTTTGGATGTCCTACATATACTTAATGTGATGATGGAAAACTAAATGCTAAAGCTAAAAAATGTATTTTCTTGGTTTATATTTCTAGTGTGAAAAGCTATAAATTGTGGTATACTGACACAAAGATACCTAGACTATTAATAGAGAGAAATATTATCTTTTATGAATCAACATTGTTATCTTCAAGGAAAGATTTTGTTGCTCCTATTGATATAGGTTCTTTGGAGAGTATTTTCAAGTAAGTGAAGCTAGAAACTAAGTATCTAAAACCTATTACAGTTGATGTTCATGATAGTGAATATGAAGAGAATGAAGTAGTTGAAAAAGAATCATACAGTATTGCAAAAGGAAGATCAATGAGAATAGTTAAGCCAAATCCAAGATATGCTCACTCAATAGTTGCATATGCACTTTCAACGGCAGAAGAAATTATAGACGTCTTCTTCTTATTCTGAGACTATTTCTACTCATGATTTGTTTTCTTGATTGTTTACCATAAATGAGAAGATAGAGTCTCTTCAACGGAATAAATCTTGAACCTTGGTTGATCCACCTAAAGGCAAGAAGATTATTAGTTGCAGATGGATGTTCAAAAGAAATGAAGGCACACATAGAGCAATAGATTCAAAGTATATAACCCATCTAGTTTCTAAGGACTACAATCAGGTAGAAGGTATTGATTACAATGATTTTTTTCACTTGTTGTTAAACATTCTTCTATCTGTGTTTTGCTAGCTTTAGTTGTAGCTCATGACATGGAGTAGAAGCAACTAGATGTAAAGATGAGCTTTCTACGTGGTGAACATAATGAACAGATTTATATAAAATAGTTAAAAGGTTTTGTTATTGAAGGAAAAGAAGATTAAGTTTATTTGTTATAGAATCACCGTATGGTTTGAAGCAATCATTGAGGCAATGATATAAGAGGTTTGATACTTTCATGGTTATACACAACTACCATAGAAGTAGTTATAACAGTTGTATTTACATGAAGAAATTTGATTATGGCTCTTTTATCTATTTGTTTTTGTATGCTGATGATATGTTGATTGCAGTCACAAATAAGCATAAGATTTGTAGTTTGAAAACCTTACTTAGTGGAGAGTTTGAAATGAAGGATTTGAGGCCATCAAAGAAACTTCTTAGCATGAAAATTTATAGAGACAAAAAGAACAAGAAATTGTATCTTAGTCAAGAAAAATATTTGAGGAAGGTTCTACAATGTTTTGAGATGAAGAACTCTAAGTCAGAAAGAATTTCTCTTGGAGAACACTTCAAGTTTTCTGTTGATCAATCTCCACAAACAACAGAAGAGAAGACTTACATGTCTCGTATTTCCTCTTTCAGTATAATAGGAAGAATTATGTATGCTATGATTTGCTCATATCCAGATATTGCTCAGGCTATCAAGGTTGTGAGTAAATATATGGTAAACTCAGGAAAAGAGCATTGGCAAATGATAAAATGAATTCTAAAATATCTCAGAGGTACCTCGGATATTTGTTTGGAATTTGGAAAGAATAAGAGAGAATTAGTTGGTTATGTTAACTTAGATTGTACAAGTGATCGTGACAAATAAAGGTCTCTTACAGAATACTTATTTTTCATTGAAGGTTGTGTGGTCCATTGTAAGTTAACTTTACAAGTTATAGTGACATTGTCAATCATAGAAATTAAATATATAGCTTTAGCAGAAACAATCAAAGAAGCCATATGGTTAAAAAACCTGTTTATTGAGCTCGATTAAGAATAGGATGATTTTGTTGTACATCGTGACAATCAAAGTGCTATTCACTTGTCAAAGGATTAAATGGTTTATGAGAGAACAAAGTACATTAATGTCAAGTACCATTTCATACATGAAAATATTGCTTATGGTGAGATTCAAATGATGAAGATTGATACAGTAGACAATCCGATCAACATGATGATTAAACCTCTTTCACTCACCAAGTTTGATTTATATTTCTACTTGGTTGGGTTGTTTTACTCTTGAAAGGATAGGCTTTGGCGAAGGAGAAAGAAGTACTAAAGACATGAGAGAATTTAAGTCAAGGTGGAAATTTGTTGAGTTTATGCCTTGAATTCATTGAACACAGCCTAATAGATGTCCGCGTGGATGTCTGTTATGGTACTACCTACAATCGTTGCAACTCAGTAAAAAAATGGACATTTATTGAAACACTGCCATGACTTAGGAAATAAACAAACGTCCGCTTTGGACGTCTGTTAGAGCATTCCATCACCTTAGTGTAAAAACGAGCATTCACTTCAAATGTCCACTTTGTTTACAGTTTGAGTTTAGAGTTGCAAACAGACGTCCGTTATAGCGACTATAAATATATAACCTCTGTTTTAGGGTTTGATAAAGTGTGTGTTTTTTGCTTGTAACCTAAGAGAAGTACGACAACTACTTTTGTATGCTCTTCCCTCATACTTGGACTTCCAAATTATAGTGGATTTGATTTTGCTTCTGTCTGTGGACGTAGATTTCGATCGAAGCACATAAGTTTTTTGTTTTTTTTTTTGTGTTCTTGTTTCTCTCTGCTTTTCTTGCACTATTTCTCTCTTCTACAAAATTTAATTATTGATTTTGCATTTTTCCATACATTTTCCACACGTTTCGATTTATATTTCATGATCTATTTGACGTCTACGTCAGCCAAACAAGTAGTACTTCAAATCAAAAGTAATTTAAAAAATGAAGTGCTAAATTTCGTGAGAGGGGCTCCACACAACTATGTTATAGCCTTTCATGAGCTCTTTCTACCAACCTAGCTGTAAGAATGACCAGTTATAACTAAACACATCTATACTGAAACACTCAAGGAGTGGCAAAAATTAAGCAATCAATTGGACGAAAATTTCTCAAGATCAAAGATCGATCACGTAGAAGAGAGTGGTATTTCATTTTGAATTTCCCTAAACGTATGCTCTAGATCCATCACCATCATATCATAGATCGACCAAATAGAAAAATATCAAGTATAAATTGTTGTATTTGTGGTTATGCTCATCCAATCTAGGCATATGTTCTAGATCTATGTATGTCCTTAGCCTGCATTCAGACTTCTCCCTTTCCCATGGATCCTCTTCCTCAATTTCTACCATAGGCATTTCCCTCCGTAAAAAGATAATAACATCACCAACTTTAGACTCAGCACCATTAGTGCATTGCTACACTCTCAACATGCCAACCCAGTACTGAAAAAACCTACCTGCCAACGTATTATCTGGTAGCAGAAAGCTAACCATGCACGTGACGCAAGGCCCAACCCTACCACGAAGAACAGTCAAAGAAAGGTCCCATGCATGGTACGGTACAGTCACCAGCAGTAAAATCATTTCAACCGGGACACAAGACTGGTAAGCGTTGGAGAAGAAGATCAAGGAAGTGACAACAACAACAGCCTCTGATGAGCAGTGAGGCCACAACTAACAAGCCTCTGATGCCATCCACCTCCACTTCGCAGCCTGTGAAGAGTGACAACGAATCATGGATGCATGATATGTTGGGATCTCTCTGCATTACTCACAACAAGTCCCATGTCACGAGGTGCCGATGTGTCATACTGTAGTGCATAGTCTGAAAGATACATGTACACGAGTAGAGAACCATCAGTTCTTGACCTCTGGTATCTGCTACGTCTACCGCTGTTGCAGTAGTTTCGAGCGGCATTTTCGACCGCAGTAGTGAATGAATGTACTTGGTGTTCACTAATTTAGTGCCGTTGCTGACATTACCGTTGCATAAACCTAACTACGATGTATCCATTACGTACCATATGTGGCCCTGTGGTACTAAAAATGAAGGTTTTGCCAGCTAGCTAGCTTATATAGTTATACACATCGGTCATTAGTATTGTATCGTGTAGATTGCAGCACGTACGTACGGTGCATGAGACGAAGAATTGATCGAGGACCATTGTTTGCAGGAAAGGTGCAGGTGCTTCAATGCCGTTGCTGGCGTGCGAAGTGGTCTCTCTACTGGTCCTGCTGGTGCCTTTGTACGTACCACAGTCTACATGTTCTGTTTTTGTTTTCCTCTCTTTTGACGCGTTGGTCCTTAATAAAATGGGCTCATCAAGGGTATCACCTTTCCCTACAACGGTGAAATTATACTCTATGTCTATGCCAACGCTAACCCTAGATCCCTTTGAGCATAATTTGGTCAACTTTGTGAGGATTCTCTGCAGCTTGTAGTTGACATCTAGCCTTAAAATTAATTTCAATAATTCCTATATTGGGGTTGCTCTTGAAGGAGTTGCTCAAAACACACCAATCATTTTGCACCTGACTTTGAATTGATCATTTTATTTCTTTTTTACAAATGTAGAATCCTTTACGAAAGGCTCTTATTACATATGTGAAGAAGAAATAGAGTGGGGTCCTCTATAAATACACCAAGAGAGGACTCCACATATGTGAGAGAAAAAAAATAGGTTCAAAGTTAGCATGGCCAAAGTCAGCCTTTTTTTTTTCCTACTCCAGAAGTACTTAATGGTTTCAAGTGACTCCCGAGTTGTCAATGTGTTGAGTGAAAGTTGAGGAAAAAGTTGTGCAGAGAATGGTGGAAGCAATAGAGAAACAGAAACTCCAGACGAGAGAACAGAATATTGAAAACTCTTCTCATTATTTAATCAACAATTACATACTTATATACATGAGTAGCTGGCACAATAGCTGCTGACATACCATAACAAACTTAACAACTTAACTACCAAGCAAAACAGAAACCAAACCACAAACTTACTGACACTAAACAAATCCATCAAAAAACACTAAAGCTTATCACCTGCCCTCAAACTGAGCAAGATTATCTAACATACTCAGTTTGGATTTGAGGTATTAAAGTCTCCTTGGATGCAGCCCCTTGGTGAAAACATCAGCAGGCTGATCCACAGTATTAACATACTGCACATCCAATGCTTTGCATGCTACCTTCTCTTTGATAAAGTGAACGTCAATTTCAACATGTTCGGTGCGACCATGGAACACTGGATTTTGTGTGTGAGAGATTGTAGAGATGTTGTCACACCAAATTAGGGGAGTTGCAGGGGACGGACACCAAAGCTCCTTAAGGAGAGACTGAACCCAACAGAGCTCAGTGGCTGTGGATGATAAGCTGTGATATTCAGCTTCAGTGGAAGAACAGGCAATAATAGATTGCTTTTTAGAGCTCCAAGAGATAGGATTTGATACAAGAAACAGACAAAGCCCTGAGTTGAGCGACGATCCGTTGGGCAACTAGCCTAAACAAAATCACAGTAAGCTGTGAGCCTTGAAGAACCAGAAGTAAATTTAAGCTCAGAAGTTATTGTTCCTTTAAGATAACGAAAAATCTTTTTGACGGGCATCATGTGTATCTCTGTGGGATGTTGCATAAACTGGCAAGCTTGATTGACAGCAAATGCTATATCTGGTCGAGTTAGAGTGACATACTGTAGAGTGCCAACCATGTTGTGATAAAGAGCAGCATCACTCAAAGGTTTTCCATCGAGCTTTGACATTTTTTGAGTCACAGCTGGTGAAGATACAGTTTTACAACCACTCATATCAAAACGATCAAGAATGTCCAAGATATATCGAGATTGAGAGAGACATAAAGAATCAGAGGATTGAGAAATAGAGTTGTCAAGAAAATAAGATAGATCACCCATGTCTTTCATATGAAAATAAATACTAAGATTAGCAACTAGTTGCTATATGAACTTCAGGCTATTCCCTGTGATGATAATGTCATCAACATAGAGTAAAAGATATATCAGAGTGCTGTCATTGTGAAACACAAAGAGAGACAGGTCTGAGGTAGTCATGAAGAAGCGAAGTTCTTCTAGTTTAGAATAAAATTTAGTATACTAGGAGCAAGGAGCCTATTGTAAGCCATAGATAGACTTAAGCATCTTACAGGTATGATTTGGCTTGGTTGGATTAATGTAACCCTGTGGTTGCTGCATAAAGACATCCTCTTGCAAAGTCCCATGAAGAAAAGCACTCTCAACATCAAGTTGTCGAAGAGGCCAGCCAGCATTAACAGCAAGTGCAAGAATCACTTTGATAGTGACATGTTTAACAACAGGGCTAAAGGTCTCAGCAAAATCTATACCAGGCATTTGATGGAAGTCTTTAGCAACCAATCTAGCTTTGTGTTTATTAAGAGTTTCATCAGCATTGAGCTTAGTTTTGTAGACCCATTTGCACCCAACTACATTCATGTTGGATTGATATGGAACAAGGACCCACATTTGCATGTTCTAAAGTACTAAAAATTCTAAGTCCATGGATTGTCTCCATGATGCAGACTTAGATGCTTAAGTAAAGGATGTAGGAGTTGAGATGAAAATAGAAACAAGCACAAGAGGAAGCTTGTGATTGGTGCTGAGAAAGGCTTTCTTTTTGTAGATACTGGACTTAGCTCTAGTTTGCATAGGGTGAATATTAGTGGATGGATTCACAGGAGCAAGATGAGAAGGAGTTGAAAGAGGAGTGAGGGCACGAGCAGCAAGATTAAGTGAAGAAGATGTTGAAGGACTAACATGAGAAGGATTAGATTTAAAAATAGAAGAGGTAGGTAAGGACACAAACCAAGTAGCAGAAGACATTGTTGGCAATTGCAGATTGTTTTTAGAAATAGAGTTAATAGAAAGTTTGGAATATGGAAAGGAGGTTTCATCAAATCGAACATGCCTAGGCGTATAAACTCTACCAAAAGAAGGATCCTAGCATTTATAACCTTTGTGATTCATGCTGTAGCTAATAAAAATACAAACAACATTCCTAAACTGCAGCTTGTTAGAATTATAAGGACAAATCCAAGGATAACAACTACAGCCAAAAGGTTTCAGAAGAAACTAATCTGGTTGTTTGGAAAACAATGTTTGAAATGGTGAAGCCTGACCATTAGCCACAATAGGCAGCCTGTTTATCAAGTAAACAACTATGCTAAAGGCTTCAAACCACATGGGGGATGGAAGCTTAGAGTGAGCAAATAAAGTTAGACCTGTTTCAACAACGTGACGATTCTTTCTCTCAACTGTACCATTTTGTTCAGGAGTGTAGGGACATAAAAATTGATGGGAAATCCCTTTGATCTTAAGAAAATTAGTCAAATTCTTACTGAAAAACTCGCCACCTCCATCAATTCTATTGGACTTGACAAAAAGACTTAATTGGTTTTCAACAAAGATACAAAAATCAACAAATACATTACAGAACTCTGATTTATTTTTGATAGGAAACATCCAGCTATAACGAGAGAAATCATCAATGATGAGAGCATAAAATCGAAACCCTGCAGCACTAGAAACAGGTGAAGGCCCACAGATCACAATGTAAAAGCTGAAGAGGCGTTGTGGTTGAGGAAGCACTTGAAGCAAACGATAAACAACATCTCTTCCCTTGTTGACAACTAGAACAAAGAGATATCAAAGAAGGGGAACAAGATAGTTGGAGAGAATGTTGATTGAAGGATGTCCAAGTTTGTAATGCCACAACCTAGTAGTAGCTGCATTATTGACAAGAGCTTTGGGAAGAGAAGTTATTGAAGGAGAGGCAGCAAGCACAATGGGATACATATCACCTTCAGCTCGCCCTTGGTGAATAATCTTACCTGTGCTCTTGTCCTTGATAAGAAAACCATTATCATAAACTAAAAAGAGCAGCAATTATCTCTGGCAAATCTCTTGACAAATAACAAATTAAAGGAGGCTTGACGACAATGGAAAACCTTATTCAAAGAGAAAATATTACCTCCTGCAGAACGGGTAAGACTACCAATATTCAAGGTCAAAAGAGTATCTCCATTACCTATTTGAACTGAATTTGGGCCCTTATAAGGAGTAGAGATTTGTAAATTGTCAAGCTCAGATGTGATATGATGTGAGGCGCAGCGTTGGTATACCATAGGCTTTCATTAGTAGCTGAAGATTTTCTTGCAATCATAGCCACTAGCTTTTCAGCAGGTTGCTTTTCCAAGTAGTTCATGTTGAGTCGTTGAAAGCAATCAATAGCAGAATGCCCATACTTGTGACAAATTTGACATTAAATTTGATTGAATGAAGACACAGAAGTTGAACCAGAACTAGAGGGATAAGAAGTAGGCAGAGGTAACAAAGGAGGTTGCTGAGAATTAGGTGAAAAGATTTTGGCTGAAGAATTCTTGTTAGAAGAATAACGAGAACCTTGAGATCTCCTACTGCTTTAAAGACTTTCTTGGATTGATTTTGAGTAGCCATGGCAAGAATAGGCTTAGAAGAGCACTCATCAAGTAAGCATACTTCTTCAGCAATAAGAAGAGAATAAAGTTCATCAATGTTGAGTGGAGTAGATTGAGCTCGAATGGAAGATGAAAAAGAGTGATATTCAGTAGATAATCCCTTTAGAATATAAACTTGCAAATCCTCATTAGAGATTGGAGAATTAGTCGCAACAAGTTGATCTGTGATCGGCTTAAACTTTTGCAGATAATCATTCATAAAAAGAGATCCCTTCTTGATAGTATGTAAATGCTTACAAAGAGACAGAGTATGAGATGAAGTGATTTGTCCAAATCACTTGGCAAGCTTATCCCAAGCTTCCTTAGTGGATGTTACACCAATAATATACGAAAGAGCAGGGACTGAAAGAGTTGCATTTATCCAAGACTGAAGAGCTTGATCCTTGACATACCAAAGATTGTAGTTGAGAGAATCACAACTTGGAGGAGAGGACAACCCATCAACATGATGCATAAGATTCTGGCCACGAAGAATTGGCTCAAACAAGGATCGCCAGAGCAAGTAATTTGTACCATCAAGTTTGATCGGAATCAAACCTACTATATTGTTGATGACAAGCGGAGAGGTAACTGAAGAACTATGATTGGAAGAAGTATCAGTGGCAACACCGTCGCATGAAGAGGGGGATGCCATAAGCAGGAAGAATAGGTCCCAATCAGTTGCAGTGATGTATAGAGGCGAATGATACCATGAAAGTTGAGGAAGAAATTGTGCAGAGAATGGCGGAAGCAAAAGAGAAATAGGAAACTCCAGATGAGAGAACAAAATACTAAAAACTCTTCTCATTATCTAATCAACAATTACATACTTATATACATGAGTAGTTGACATTAGCTACAACAGCTGCTAACGTAGCATAACAAACTTAACAACCTAACTAACAAGCAAAACATAAACCAAACCACCAACTTAATGACTTTAAACAAACCCATCAAAAAACATTGAAGCTTATCATTGAGCTCCCTTGCAAATACCTAGGTCTTCCTTTCCACTTTTGCAAGCCTACCTCAACCAATTTGGATCCAATTATTGATAAGACGGAACGTTGGTCAAGTACTTGGAAAGGCCGTATTCTCTCCATCAAGTGGAGAATCACTCTCCTTAACTCGTTACTCTCAGCTCTCCCTAATATGTTCGGATCGATGCAGCTATTGGTAACTGACTCTCTCCCTATTTACCAACTTTCTAATGAGTTGATAAGTGACTCTCTCCCTCCTTGAGACACTTGCCGCTATTGCCACTGTTACTCATTTTGTTTGCTGTTCAGGGGAGTCTATTCATCCCCACTGGTTTCTTTTTTTGGTTCTTGATTTGTGGCTTCTTTGCAAGCCATTGATCCTTGTGTTGTGATTGTGTCTCACACAATCTGTTTATCTAATACGACAACTTCCATTCAAAAACAAAATGCTAGCTTCTTCAAGCACATGGGGCGTAGATTACATACATACCTACATATATGTGCATTCTTGAACTAATAACTATCTTTAGACTAACTTAACCTCCTCTGTCTCCGTGACAAACAACTTACGTATAAGTAATGCATGTATCCAAATACTAAGTTCCAAGTATAAAATTTTGGTTTTTTGAAGTTGTTCGAATTATAAGTTGGTATTTCCCTTTGGGTCGGATTCTATGAAACAACCAGATATGCCAAGGACCAAAGATGATTAGACAAAGCAATGCATAATGCTGCTTCTAAATAAGAAAGATCACTGAGATATTTGAAAGTGATAATTTGGGTTTATGCTTCTTGAACCTGTATTTTCTATGGGTTTGATGTACACAAACTATGTATGTGTGTAATAGATTTTAACATGGATATTATCTCATTGGACATAATAATTGTTAATTAGCTTATATTATCACATGAACATATTAAATGCCACTATTATGCATTGCATTCAAATACGTTCGACCTGTCGCCCTTGAATTGAAAGGGTTATCAACGTTCAATTTAGCTCACGTGAGTATTCTTTCTTGCACACATGCTTACATACTTCACGTAGGATCTAGTATTAATTGCTGGGGAGTGTGGTCCACGTTATTGATTGGAATTCGTTAAGTTCATGATATATTAAATTGGACTTATCGGATTAATTTGTATTTATAAATGCATAGAAAATCCTAGACATAATGTAAATAGGAGTAGGTAAGATCATTCATGGGATAAGTTTTGCTTGTTTCCTCGAAGTAGATTTTGTTGATACCTACCTATAATCACCATGACTCCATCGATGGCATAGGCTAAGAGAAGTAGAAGAAGGGCCACCAAAAGTACTAAGAGTCTATTTGAAACTGTTTCTCGATGACTCCTAAGTGGTTAGCTTCTGACAAATCATAAAAAAGGTAGAAATAATTCCAAATGAAGTCTCTTTATCTCACTTCTAATAGAAGCCATATTCTAGATGACGGTCCTTAATTATGTTTAAACCCATGTTTTTATAGAATATAGTTGGAGAGAGTTTCTGATAAAAGTTAAACAAATAAGTACACAATTATCATGATATCTTTATTGCTGACGATGGAGGAAAACCATCGATGGAGAACTTGGGAGAGGTCTGATGGTCTTGCTCATTGACCTCCATTGTTGACGATGCAGCAATGCCCTTGGTGGCCATGACTGCGGATTGTGATTTGCTAGAATCTAGGGCTTTTTAGAGGGAGTCAACAGGGAAAGGTGATTGATCTAAAGGGAAGAGAAGTATGGAACACATGATGAGAGAATAGCATAGAAAGGGTCAAAGAAGAAAAGAGAAGGTGGTTGTCGGGCTGGTGAAGGAGGGGTTTGTTGCGGGGGAGGAGTGCGGGGGTTGCAAATGGTGGTGGCTGGAGGATGTGGTGAAGGGAAGGAAGGGGAGGTGATGGGTGGAGGTGGGAGAGAGCAGAGGATGGTGATAAAGAACTTGGTCAATATCATTCCGCCATAGAAGGATTTTTTGTCGTGTTGGTTCTTACTCCGGTTGTTAAGGTTGCCAATATGTTCAAGGTGGCGTCAGCATTAGTGATGGAGATAAACAAGAGACGTAAATGTAACTGAACTATTGATAGAATCTAACTTTTACAAATAGAATTTTTATTTAAGAGCAAGATTTTACAAGTAACTTAGAATTTAATTTCTATAAAAATTCACAAAAGTTAACTTTAAATTTAAAAACTAACTTCTTAGTTTTGGAGTTTCCAAATGGACTCTAAAAGTACATACGAAAGGCTATTATATAATTGATAAAGAAACTATTAATATGCTTTTCTCTCTAGTTTTTTTTTTAATTTTTGAGATAAATGAATTTAGTGTCAGGAAAAGTAACCTAAAAAATCCATCATGTCAAAAGGAGGTGAATCGTCTGTATTATGAGTTCTATGAGATTTGTTTGTTGCTGTTTGGGTATAGTTATGATTTTCTTGTAACTTTGGAAGTTGACTGTACAGTAATGATATGAACTCGAGTGAGATTCGGTTACTCTTTACTTTGTTTTCCGTGATACTGTCGCTTTGTGAACAATCCTAACTCTGTCTTGATTTAAATAGTCTACTTCTTTTAGAAATTAAAATACAACTCTTTCTCAAGCGTACCAAGTTTTGCTCACGTAAGTGACACAGGATTGGGAAGAATATCCCAATCTAACGACAATAGCTAGTCATGAATTTGAAATTTGAATATAAAGCTTCGGATTGTCTCTCAATGGTGGATAGTTTTTTAGATGCCAACTAAACCAACTTTTAGAAGTCAATGGATGCAAGATTATGAGTTCTTGTTACTCTTCCATCTCAAGATATTTTTAAATTAATGATATGTAATTATTCAATTCTGATTCTGCTCCTCCTTGTAATTTCATCTATCACATCGATCATGTCACAAGAATAAGGTGCGATTTTAATCAAGCAGTTTTTTTTACTAATATTCTCATTTCTCAACGATTCCTTGCGTATGCAACCAGAATAATATTCCATATACGTGTAAAAAATTATGGGTTAGAGTGAATTCTCAAACAATTGACTGGTATTCTTCTCGTGTCACGTAAAAAAGAGAGAGGCAAATTAACCTCCTAGTACTCACTTAACTAAGTACTTAATTAAGATAAAATAGACCATAACTTATTAACTTTAAGGATGAAACTTTAATTGAACCAAAGCAATTTTTATTAACAAGAAAATGTGTTCAAACTATATCTTTTATTAGATTTTACACATATGGTTGATAAATGCCCAAAATTATGAGATATTAAATATATGATTTGGAAATTTGATTTCAGCTGAAAGAAACTTGCACATTTATAAAAGTTTCATTACGAAATCAATGCTTGAGGATAAATTCTTTTCTTAAATGAGGCCAACGCTGTTATAGGAGAGCCTATAACTATGCCAACATGGCTATTGGCACTATGTTCTTTATTTTTTAATGTATTATTGAAAATTTTTTTATGCATTAAATCATTATGTTGTATAATATATGTATTTCAATTTTCATGTACCATTTGATAATCTAGACTCTTGCATCTAATGATCCTAAGATGTAGTAAATTTTACAAAAAATTACTCAATGATGATCCAATATTTGAGTGAAATCTCATTTTAGTGTCTAAGGTTTAAAAGGTATCGTTTTGGTGTCCAAAGGTTTACAACATTGTTTTACATGGATTTTTGTTCATATATATGTGTTAGTTATCTCTCAAGAATTATCAATGAATTCTATACTTTACAACTTTTCAATAAGAAGAATACTTCATTTACGTCGTATCAATCACATTATTCATCATAGTAAAGAAATAAAATAAGCATAAATAAATATACACAAAGTGTTATTTCATTTAATATAAAAAAGTAACATAGATATTCATTACACTTGATTATACAAACTTTGTGCATAGACATACATGTTTGTCTCATAGGTATTGTTCAAATAAAAAATATTTTTCTTTTATTTGAGATTTTTTTTATTGAATCTAAGAAAGTTTTATGTCACCTGTTTAATATGATTTATGGAACAGATTACATATATTACTCTTCATGGGATATTATCAAGGCTAATGGATCTTACATGGATTTTCAATAATTATACCCAATTGTGTATTTAGATATACATGGGCTATTGGACCTAGTTGATGATAATTCTGTGATTTAATTTGCATGAAACATTAACTCCTGGTAATTTACTGACAATAGTAAATAGAATAAGTTAAACTTTTAAGAAAATCCCAAAAAAATTGAATTGCCATATGTGTCTTGGTCCACGTATTTGAGGGTGGGTTTGGATATATATATATATATATATATATATATATGTATGTATGTATGTATATACACACACATATATATATATACATATATATATATATATGCTTGGACGTCAAGATCAATATAATGATTGCGTTTGACACATCGCTCTTCTGGTTCCCACCACTTAAGCTCCCAACGGAGATGTGCTTCCGCAACCAAACGACCGTCGCTCAAAAGCGCTACTGAAGAGGAGCTTCCCTCCTAGTACTATAGCCAAGGCAGGCATAGGAGAGCGGGCTGAGGCAGCTCTTCGCAAGAGTTGAGCAATTTGAGGTATGAAATGTCGTGATTGTCCCTAGCATTTACATGTAATACCAATATAATTTAATTTTATTTATAGAAATATCATTAATAGTGGATCGAGTGATTAGGGCTTGCAAGCGATTGAAAGGTGGAGACGAACAACAGTGCTCTCTAGTATAGTTGAATGGTGCTGCTCATTGCTGTCGGGGTCAACAACCGCCAGTCCTTGCTCCTCACCGGCCATTGCCCGGACTACCGAAGTGCATTTCACAAGGTGGGAGTGGCCGATGATCAAAAATCCTGTGGTTGATATGCGATTTTCCTCCTCTTTTGTCAAACATTTCGACAAATATATATTTGATTTCTTCCCGTCTACTTAATCGATTAGACTATTTTCATGGGTTGTGATTGTATACCAAACGCTACCATAGATCAGTTCGAGTTTTTTTCTCCTTTTTGATCTCTTTTTTGAGTAGATCTCTCCCTGTACATCTGTAGGCCAAATGAATATGTTCTTCATAAATGATTTCTATTTGAATAGATCTGTTGACCTCTCTTTTCCAAACTCTAATCTAATCCCCATTCTTTGCAAACTAGATCATCAAATAAAAAAAAATTATTTTTCTATTCTAAACTATAGAGATCAGAAAAAAAGAAATACATTCTCACCTTATTTAGCTTCTATTTATTCCTAGAGTTTACTTGTAAGCCATGTTTTTTAAAAATTTGGATTTAATTTATGAATTTATGCAATCCCTAAAAACGAACCAAATGAAAGTCTTCAAGCGAGAAGATGTTTATTCACTAATAAAACTTTTCTGTTTTCCTCACTAAAAAATGCATTTTAAAAGAAAATAAGAATCATCTGTAAGCTAATCAATAGTTGCTGCAAAAATACTCTATTAACAAGTTAACAAAAAGGAATAATGGGTTCTCAGCAAAAATAGTAATCATCTTTAATATTAGCCTAGATTTGCACAAAATAAACAAATAAATCATAACATACAAATTAGCAGAAATTTATCTTTTCATCAATTGCCTATAGAAGTTCACATCTACTCTCTGAATTTCACATCTTCATACAATCAATTCAAGTACCACTAGTAGTTCACATCTACTCTCTAAATTTTTGCTCATTATTCTTATGCTTACAATTTGTTTCAAACTCATTTCTTAAAAAATTCATTATTTTTTAGGAATACACGTGGAATAAACCCTAAGCCATTGTTCACACAATTGCACATATACAGCCTGGGAGTTAACTAATCATATTTGTGCTCCAATTCTCTTTTGCTACTATTGTATATGTATAGGACTTGTTTGTTAGATAAGTTTCCTGTTCAATTCAAAATTCTTCACTTTTAAGAATTGTCAAATAAATTTTTTAGTCTTTTACTTCTATCCAATTTTAGTTCCCAAGTTTTTTTTTTGTCAACGGTTGAGATAGTAAGAGGTGAATGTCCTAGGATTCAAACCCGAAACCTGTGGCGAGTTTAAAGGTAGAAATCATGTTTCTTATCTTCTTGAAAAAGGTAGAAGCAATTAACACACGTACACTAGAAAGCCTCTATTATCACAAAATATACTAGTAAATAGACCAACCAAGAACAACTTGACGTTTACAAAAAAAACAATATGGTGTACAAACCTATAATCAGTAAGTCCCTAATGGAGGCATACGGAAGGGACTTCACTTGAATTGGCCACTTGTTTCAAGGTATGACCTGCATACTTACAATAAATCAAGAAAAGTAAGACAACTAGAAAGACAACATTACAGACTACAATTGAAGTGTTGGGATAACTTGAAGTATTATTAAGTTTGTGATAGATGATCTAAGAGTGTGTTATTAAGCATTATTATGCATATAGTTAGATCTGAGAAATGAAAAAATTTTAAGTATTAGTACAATAAAATATTGAAAGCCAAAGAAGTCTCCTGGTTTTAACTGGCGGTGCCAGCCTTGGAATATCCCAAATATCTTTGTTAATTAAGTTGACAATCTGAAAATTCACAAGGAAAAAATAAAGAAGAGTTCATGTATCAGAGGATAGTCAAGACACTTCGATGAATTCACACGAGTAGTCAATAGTCCTTGCTTACCATATCGTACAATACGGTATCATGTTGCACAATTTCAAATCTCGACCACGTGGGAAGGAGGAGCACTTCAATTAAATGCACTCTTCCTTGAGGAATGTTCTTGAGTAATCCTTTGTTATTTTGAAGAAGCATTGGAACATTCTAAACTTCATGTCACCATATAGTTATAAAAAATAAGTGAAGATTGTTGTTGCATGCGTGGCTTTCCTTAATTTCATAATTAAACAACGAGTAATGGATGAAGTACTTGAGGATTCTACTGTAGATGAAGATATAACTCCACAAGAGGACATCGATGATGATAATGTTGAACTAACTACTTTAGATGAAAATGAGATGGGTGATTATCGTGATGCTATTCGAGATCTAATTGTGGATGCACGAGAACTAGTGTGAACTTGATGTTGTATAACAACTTCCAACCTGTAATCTTTTTAGTTTTTATCAGTTTGTGTTATTTTCAGTTTTTTCAGTTTGTGTTATTTTCAGTTTGTGCAATGAGGAACTTTTGAAAAGTAACATGCAAATCAGAGTATTGATGTGATTATTGAATGATTTATTCTCTATCAGCATTGAGATAATAAATTTCTTTTTGTGGAAAGTTCTCATAGGAGATTCATTGGCTTTGAGACCTAACATGCTAAAATTCGTTGGCTTTCTATTAACTTGAAATGAAGTGATTCATGCATACTTTGATTATTGTACTAGAAGATCTCAATCAATTGTTTTTTGATGGATACAGTTGTACAACATAGTTTTACATGAAATTTATGAATTTGAACACAAAATTATTGCTTGTTCAGCACACAAAATAAGTTATTAGTTTATTTCAGGATTTGAAAAACAAATTGATAGTAACATGGACAGTGCACATAAGTTAAGCTCACCAAGTGACCAAATATTTGATAACAGAAGAGATGAAGTAAACAACAACTATCAGATGAGTACTACCCCTACATCTCCTGGTGGTCGGGCAAGTGGAGTTAGTCATCAATTCGGAAGTTTAAGGAGTAGGCTACCTATTGTTTGAGGTTCAAACAAAATGCCTGAAGTACAGCAGATACACAAAGTTGAGTGGGATGATGACCTAGTTGACAATTTCCTCGACATTTGCATCGACTTACACCTAGAAGGATACAAGCCAGGTTCCCACTTGAATGCAACTGATTATGAAAAATTGGAGAAGAAATTTTTTGAGTTGCGTGGAGTAAAGTGAACCTGTTCTCAACTCAAGAACAAGTTTGAAAGGTTGTGCACTGATTGACAGCTTTGGAAAACAATTTCATTGCAAACTGGGATTGTTTGGAACCCAAACACACGGACTTAGGAGGGAGCAGACGACCAATGGTGGGAGCAATTCAAGATTGTGAGTACTCATTTACACAAAATTATGTAGTTTTATTAGTTCCTTAAGTTGTACTTGAAAAATTTATGATGGTATTCATATAACTTCTTTGGTTATAATTTGGTTACGTGTTTTGATGCTTATAGAGAGAACCGAAATGCGAGAAGTTCATGTATAAAAGGCTCAAGTTCCATGACAAACTAATGAAGCTCTTTGATGGGAATGTTGCTATAGGAAAGCTAGCCTTCATCCCTAGTGCCACTGCCCAATCTTTTTCTTTAGGTCATGCTCACATAGATGACTTAAATGACACAACAACGTTCCCTCCAACTTCGACTATTGATGCAACACAGAACTTGCATAGGGTGGACTCTTCTTATAATATTAATGTTGACATGGATAATACACAAGGTTCCACAAGTATCAGTACACTGGCTGTAGTCAGGAAATAGAAGAAGGCGATGGCCTCCAACAAGAAATTTCTCGAAACTAGGCTTCCCTCTGTTAGATCATTTGTTTAGGCATATGGTCAGTTGAAGGAGAACAGTAGCATGGGAAGATGCTTGTAGTTGCTTAAGGAAGATGGCATTGATGTTAACTCTGAGTTGTACATGTATGCTATCATACGTTTTGAGAGCCCTGACTTAAGGGAGACATTTGTTGACATCACACCACCAACTATTAGGATGAAATGGCTGAAGATGAGGTATAATGCATGGATTTCTGCAGACAAAGTAATGTTGGGATGACTTATGACTTGTCATTATTTTATTGCATTCTATGTTTATTTTGTTGGTGTTGGATGCTTAATTTGTTGCTGAACTTTGATGTTGTTTTAAAATTATGATTTATCCTTATCTTTCCCAATATATCTTGGGATCTTTAGTTACTTGATGTTGGGATATGACATGTAAGCTTGTAGACTTTGGCAATGCTTGTTGGGCCAGTAAACATTTCACAATTGAATGCCATATGTATGTTTCTATATTGCCTTATTTTCATAAAACTGTCGCTGTGGAGAAGGCAGTCTTGTCTAGAATACATAATTATGTATTTTTCTTGGATGCTGTATTTACTGTGTTATACATTTGTTAATGTGCTTGCTAATGCGCTATTGTACCTTTGATATTAAAGATGTGCTTCTCATCTATTGTTATTTTTCATCCTGCAAGTTATCTCATGAACACACTTTGTATCTCTGGTAATTTTCATGTTCCAAGTAGCTTTGATATTCAAAGGTGGAATGATGTCTGAGCCAAACTAGTGGCTGGGTTACAACTTACAAGTAATGCTGAAAGAAAGAAGCTGAAAAATGAAAAGGTTTGCCACAAAAGTGCATTTAGCAAGTTGCTGAGTAATATAGTGGTATATATTGCTGAAAAATGCTTGTGGTTTGTACTAGATTATTGCTTATAGATGGTTTAGCTTGCACATGAAGGTTTTCCCTAAAATTGTTACCATAGGTAAGTGGAGATGACATACATTAGATGACATCCAATTCCAAAAATATATCCAACATCATCATCACCAAATTCTTTTGCAAGGTCTGGTTCTTTCATATGCTTCTCCTAAGAATTGTGTTTGAAGTGTTAGAACCTACTGCTTCATCGTGCATGTTGTTGCAGAAGGTTTTCTTCAAATGAATAAACCACAGTTTATTTGTACAGTACATTTCATTTGGTACCTTCAACCATTTTATGTGATAATTGTCATTTGGCACAAGCAAAGTAGCCGTGATATGTTTGATACCCACTACTGAACTATCAATGCAAAATCACAATTTGTTTGCTATGTCGATAGCAGCTGATATTGCAAAGTCCAGTGGTAAAAATGTTGTAGCTCAGAGTAACAAACAAATTATGAGCTTCATAATTGGAACCACCTTGAAATACACAACTCAAATCCCCTTTCGTCGGTGCCTAAAAACCCAAATAATTAGAATTTAAATATAGGAAGCATATGCATGACATATTTCAAGTTAGAGAAAATCTCATGGTTTTGTTTTTAAGTCTAGAATAGAAAGCCTGAAACATGTGGTACAACTAAAAGTTTAGTGATGTTTGTAGTATGTATTTCTCAATCGCAGACATCTACGATAAGTTGTAGAACAAACCAACAAACTGTATGAAGAACTAATCATTCAAACATGCGCTAGTCCCAGAAGAGCTGACAGTAACTGTGACCATGCCGGTGGAATCCCTAGGCGCGGTGCGCCAAACCTACTCCGGTGTGTGGAAGCACACGGGGAGGTCCGATACGGTCACGGCGAAAATGGTGAATCCGGAGGAAGAGACAAGACTCGAAAACACCAAAGCGAAGACAAAAGGATAAGGAAAGTGTAACCATGCCGACGGGGGTGGCCCACACGGACAGGTGGTGTGTGTGCCAAAGGAGCGGCAAAGCCACGGCAAAAAGAAAAAGGGGAAAAAATGCAAAAAAGCAGGAGTCGCCACCTAGTCTATTATGAAAGACGAGGAAAACCAAATAACACATGAAGAATCATGCAAACACAAAAAAAGGACTGCGTAAAAGCAGAAATGCGGGTAAGGATCCCTGTTACGTGCGAGGAAGGTGTTAGGCACCCTCGCACGCCCGACGAATCGGTCTTCTAATGATTTCTCTTTTGCAAATGAATGTCGGCCTTTCAGCCTCTTGTTGTACGCCCGGGGGCGATATGCCATGCTATGCTTAGTGCCTTATGCTAGTAGGTGCATGATGTGTGGGGG